>SNQJ01S0034502.1:46566-61939 GCA_010110895.2 Picea sitchensis | reverse complement strand
GGACTACCCCCCTTGGCTTCACTAGGAGTTGGCCTAGACGGAGGAGTTGAGGATTAGGTGACAGCACCTTAACTCTCACTTGCCCCCAAGGACACACCGAGTGGATTGAAGATTTCTTCCACGTCTCCCAGGTGTGTATAAGGACGGCAACAGTCCCAGCATCAGAGATATCATGTTGGACATTCTTTTGAGTAGATGACCAAGCCTAGTGGTCCATGATCAATTGTGCCTTTATGATTTTAAAGGACTTTGTGGTGTAACATGACGAGCCAAACATTGTGACAATGTATCAACTGTATCTTTCTCTAGACCCTTGTGGTTGACCATGGCACATCCTTCTAGATTCCATTTCAAGGATAGTCCTGCCCTTATGACTCATTCTAACCATCTTATTAAGATCATTTATGATCAAGGTGGGTGTGCAGAGGTCTTGGGATGGGTCTACTAGGACACATGTCTTAGAGTTCCCCTAGGTTTTTTTCACTTTACCTCTTTGTAAAAGTTGAGCTATGTTGTTGTCAGGGTTGTATATGCCTAGAGTGCACTTTCCCTTTTATCATAAGCATGGATCTATATATGTATGTCACACTTCGTCCTAGGTGACGAATTCTCTAGCACTTTGGGAGTTATTTGTCATTCTATTGAAACATTAGATCATGTGATAAACCCTCATGTGGACTGCCCTCCCCCTTCTACATATTTTTATGCGCTTTGATGATTGTGGGGCCCCCCTAGGAGCACTTGGCCTTTTTGAGGGCTATTTCACATACATGGTGCTTAGTTAGAGGATGAATCACCATCCCAAGTAGAATGCTCCCTCTCTTGGCACATATTTGGGGGAATACATCACTATTTGAGGAGCAATCCACTTCTTCATGAGGCCACTATTTGCGGAGCCATCCACGTCTTCATGAGGCTATTGGCATCCCCTTCACCATTGATCTAGATTTTGAGAAGGGGTTGACCCCTCTCTTCATGGGATATTACCATTGGCATGTTCTAAGGTGATCGTTACACCTTGGAGATCTCACATTAGATTGTTTGACCACCATTTGGAGGAGATGTCTCACTTCTTGAGCCACATGTGCCACACATGCCACCTTGAAGGCTTTCTTCCTAGGTCATTTCACTATTTTGAGGGGCTATCCACACTTGAGGGAGGTTGTTGGACTCCTTTCCTTTACTTGGAGGCTAGACATCGGAGCCTTGACCTAGCCTTCTTCCCTTTTTGAGGGAGACATCCTACTTTCATGGAGATTTATCATCGAGGATTTGTATATGTGGCATAACCACACCCCATTTTTTATGTATTGTTGACCTTATCCACCTTAGTTAGTTAGTGGATAATGGTTGTCTATGTTCTCTTAGGCTAAATCTAGGGTTTCAACCAAGGTTATTGTTATTTTATTAAGAGTGTTGTTGGGCCTAAAAATTTATATAAGATCGCTCCTAGTGGCATGTGTGGCCTCTAAGAGAGTACGCCCATCTCCCATGTGTAACCAACTCCTCACAATGGATGCCAATAGATAAGTCCAAGAGGGAAGGTGTCAAGAAATCATAAAATAGTACCATGAACTATGTGCTAGGTCAAAACGACCTCAACCACCTCCAAGATCAAGAGGAACGACCTCATCTCAAGAATAAAATAACAAAACATGAGAAAGGGGGCCTCAACATTTCCCTTTCTCAAGGTTTTCCTTCAGAACATGATTAGAGATGCATGAAAATCGATACGACTTGAATTTGAGTTTCATAAATGCCAGGCTTCATTCTTCATACGCAAGGCATAGATTCTCAGAGAATATCTTCATGTCAAGAATACAAAATAAGTTCGACCTTCCTCCTCTGAGAAAGAACGTATCAATGCAATATCGCCAAAAACATCATTGCTCATCACCTTCGTTACTTTCAGCTACAATTATCATAAAGTCATACAAGCCAAGGAGTTCCTACAATGGCTTAAGCTCCCCATATAGTTCAAGTGCATTCTAGACAACCTTCCTCAAGACCACACCCTCGGCTCAAACATTAGCAACGTTGTTTTCAATCATATGAACAACAACTTCAACAACTCAACATTCGAGTAGTTGATCTAGCGACTGAAAACCAATGGGAATGATCCTCTAGTGTGTTGTATCGTTTATAATCAATTTCTTCCATGGGGTCGACAAGTTGCAAAGAAGACGAACATTCCTCACGATATGTTTTGGATGCAGTGCACTACAGTTTTCGCCATCTATCATCACTTCTACAATGGGGAAACGTGGGATTCGAGGCAAACGCTAGAGAGCGTGAGAGTTTCTATTCCCAGCCTTCCTGAACTGAAATTGGGGGATTTACCTTTGTCATTCACAAGTACGGTACACAAACTACAAAATTATCCCCACCACGTAAAGAAGTCGCATGACGTAAAGAGGTCGCTAGGCGTCACGATCTTGTCGAAAAGGTGCTCACGAGGTTCCGTAGAAATTGAACTATTGACAGATATAAAATCATTTCGTGCAGGCATTTCCTTTGCGAGCCACATACACCATTTCTATCGTCGTTGCAGATGTACCAACACCCGCCATCACTAATCGAATCAAATAAGATGAGAACGACTACACGGGTTCTCTCTAGAAGGAATAATCGGTGAAACCCTAATCAACTGGGCACCTTTCCTTCCCCCAAACAATTTGGGCACCTTTCAGTTGCTGGCAGTTGTAGAGGACAATCAGAACCATCAACTTTGGCTATGGGTTCTACCATCACAATTGCACCTGTATTGAAACAACGAGCACAAGCCAGATATCTTGTTCCATGGCAGTATCTCACCAATATGCTGACGAACGGGCAAATCCTTCGAAGCGGGCAGACGCTGGTGAGCAATACCTCATCAATCCAAATTAGGGTTTCGCATGGACGTAAGGCAAATTAGGGTTTAATGGTCACCGTTGTCTAGTTGAATGAAATGGCGTAGCACCTCTCGCATGCTGGGAAGGGCATCACACGCCATTCGAGGTTTCACTAGCTATTGGCAGCAATGTTATTTCGTCTACTACTTAACTGTCTGGTGATACCAAGCACAGGAGAGAAACGGAGTCATGCGTTGGGTCGAAGTACGAGGTACGTGTTGGATTGGGTTACTGTTTCTCCTACTCAAGCTCAAATATAGAAAATGGCAGGAATCAGTGCGTTAGGTAGGTATGGTTCTTTGGTCTGCAAAAGATATTAACGATGATTGGCATCGGTTCCCATACGAGAAAAGATCCAAAGAAACAGATCTTTAACGAAATGGAATGGCAAGGTGTGCAACATAAGTATTGGCAAGGCCTACAGCGTAAGTATTAACAGAAGCCAGAGAGACAGACCACAGAGATGGAAGCATTTCTATGCGTGAAGATAGACTTGCAAGAAAATGATGGCAGTCTGCAGACAGAGGTCAAAGAATGTGCGCCCAGGATAGATTGACAGGCAGACTGGAAGGCAGAGGTCAGATGTGTTTCACCCGAGAGGAAGGGAAACTCTCAGCTATGGATAACTACCATAGATTAAATGAGGCCTAACAACTAAGGCGCTCTGATACAACTGTTAGACACACAGAATAGATAAATGTGAATTGCAGTATTCATCAATATGATACATGTATTAATACAATGATGCTTGACATTTGGATTCATATTCCAAGACGTCTCTTGGACTCTCGATGAACATTACAGTCACTTGACCTTTCACATTCCATCAAGTGAGGAATACCGTAACCCTAAGCGGATTAGGTTTCCAACAATCATAATTCAAATTTGATATCAATGGAGAAAGAGGGTTTTGAAACCACGGTTCATCCTTTTCTTCTTAGCAAAGAACAACACACAATGATAAGCAAAAACAATCCTCTACTTGAAGATATGACAGCAAAACATAAATGGCAGCCTTACATACACATGAGATCCCCGAGAAAAGAAGATGGAAGCTCCAATTCATTAAGCCCTTCCACCCTTCACCTCTAGTTACAAAGTCTTTGGCCTTAGGGGGGTTTTCATCCACTTGAACTTCTACCTTGCTAATGATAGTTATTCTCCTTGTATAGCTTTCAATCTCCAACCACCTCTCCATAAAATATATTTAGAAAATACTAGAAGCCTCAATAAAATAACATAAAGAAAACCCTAGAAGCTTCTAGGGAAGAGTCGTGCTTCCAAAAATGTAGAGATTTCCTCGAAGAATGTGAAAAAGCACATCAGTTTTGAAATGTGCCTTAAAATTTGTAGAATGTGCCTTGGATAGCGTGAAATGACATCCTCAATGGTAAAACATGCATCAAAATATGCAAATTGCCTCCAAATATGTAGAAAGATACCTGAAAGGTGAGATATGCATCAAAATATGTAGTACCTCCACCACATAAGCAAACACTCTTCCAAATACGTAGCCATTGCCTCCAAATATGTAAAGACCATCCAAACATGAAAATATAACATGGACCAATGGATCTCCACCAAGCCACCACTAGTACTCCAAGTCCTTTACCTAGCCATGAATGATGAACCAAGTAATGTTTGGGCAAGACAGAACAAGGAAATGGTCTCAAGACAAAGCTCATGCCAAAGAATGCCTCCGAGAATGCAAAGTGATCCTTGCATTTTCAGGCAGTAATAGGCTCCACAGGTCAAATCAGCGGCTTAGCTTAATGCTATGGAAAGTTGTGGCTTCCACGGGATTGTGGGTTAGAAAGTCATAGCCTTCGCACTCAAATTTGCAGGACAGGGAAGAACCAGCAATTCTGTAGGGTGCGAACACAATCCACAACTGTGGAACAATTTGCCTAAATTGGAGAGGGCATTCCAAGCGGTGATAAGTTACATGTGTGTTGATGAACTGAAAACGGGATTTGATGATGTTGACACAACTGCAAATTTAGTCATTCCATTTACATAACTTATATTATTATATTTATAATTACCAATCTTTACTTACACAAGATTTAGGTGCATGATATGCAAATTAAACAAACTATTGGAAAGAGCTCAAAGGAGAATTTCAGATAGGAAGAAAACCCCAAAGGAGGCTGGAATTGTGAAGCCCTTGAAAATCCCTAATCTTGAGGATCTGATACTAGTTGATATGAGCACAGAGAAACAATGTGAAATCACTCACATACAAGAAGGAAAACCAAATAACCAGTATGCAAATAACAAGGAGATTGTTGGAACTGTGTGTTGTAAATTTTCGTTCATTTGAAATATTTGCAAGTATAATTCCCTTGATGGAAAATGGTTTAAGTGTTAATGTAGTTTATGTGTGGAAGTTTAATATCTTTTCGTAGTGTAGTTTGCATCGTGTGATAGTTCAATGGACAATTGGGTTAAAATTTTAAAATGATCAAAAAAATTCTTGTAATGTGCATGGATAAAGGGATTGTGCCTGCATAAAATGAACACAGATGCATTGGAATACTTGCAAGAGTGGGTGAGTTAGGAAGCTGTGCAGGGAGAATTTGTTATAATGTTAATAAATGTTGTGTGCTATTCTCTCCATATTTCTGTGTTCATTGTATTGATGCATGTATTCATTTTATGCTTCTAGATTTGTTGATTATCATTTGCCCTTATTACACATTCGGTTGTAGATTTGTGATCTTTCTTTTATCAATCCCAGTTCTGCAACAATGTGCACATATGCTGTACACTATTGTATTACATATTTATAGGGGAATAAAACTTATGAGAGGGATCGTATTTGACCAAGTCTCCTAGGGTTACAACAAGATATAAAAATTTAGGTGAGTGATAAAGTTTGACCAAGTCACCTATGAATTATTTACAATAAAATAGGTGAAAAATAGAAGTTATAGTACAAAAGTGTAAAATACAAATATAATATAGATATGAACACATTCACAAGACTAGGAAAAGGTAATAAAGATATTATGCAGAAATTTAAATGGGTAGACAAGGGTGTGGTAACTAATAGTTCTTTAGGCAACATGTATATTGGACTAGCAACATTCCTTTTTTTGAAAGTGGTATAAAAGATGATGTGCATTGTCATTGTTTGCATGAGAAAAACGATTTAAATGGATTCAAAACTAATAAGTACATGCAAGATCGAGATCATTAAGGAAAAACAGATATTCAACCCCAATAATTCTAGAAAAACACAAACTGTTTTATTTGACTCACCAGACAAATAGAAAAGTCCCAATGTAATACACTGTACTCAGCAATCCATATGATAACATTCCTGATGCTCCATATCTCTTGAGATTCTGCAGCAACCTGATACATAAACATGTATGATGTTACCATTATCTTCTGTTGATTTTTATATGCATACCATTTTGTCAGATATTAATGATTTTGCTAATTACAATTCTGCAAATACAAGGGCACCATTGTATGTAGGTGCCTATCATATTTACTATATATGGACACCATTGTATTTTTCCTAATTAAATTTGTATGCATGTATGTCACTGCCTATCATATGCACTACAAAAATTGTTAGTTCAAAAAGTCAATCAGTCTCTAATTGATGTTCTGACTGTTACAGATAAATCTTGCCCCTGAGCTCTAAAGTCCACAATGCAGTGCAATCCTAAAGGTAACTCAAGAGGGTTGTCACTGTCACCTTAATAATCCCTCTTCTCACTTAGGGTTGGCTCTCCTCCGGTACAAGGGGGGTGTCCCTAGGATTAGGATTACTAAGACATAAACAATAAAGGCTCAAGGTGATATGGAGAGCTGTCTTAGTAAAACAGATTTTAATGAGTTTAATAAGTTGATTTTAAAGGTGGTTGATGGGAACAGACTAGTGCCAAATATCCAAGAGGGCATTTGGATTCATGAAGCAATAAAGAGGGTTGAATATGAGTGGTAAATGGGGGTAATTATTGTTGTTACAACATGTAGAAAATTACTAGTGATTGCAGATTTATATGGCTGGAAATTAATGAGTAAATCCCCTTCCAAAGGTGACCTTGTATGCCCATGCAATAACAATAAGATATGGTCCTACTACTAGCTGAAAATTAATGACATATCCTTCCATGAAATAACATCTAAAACTGCTCAATTAATATGTAAAAAACAGCAAGAACTTTGGATAAAATGCACCTCATCCAAAGCTCCTTTCCAAATGACAAAACAGCCCTCTTCTTGAAACCCTTATTGCGGCAGAACTTAGTGTATATCCCAGCAACATAAATCAGTGAAATATGGAAGATGGAAAGCCACACATGTGATGAAACTCCACCATCATATTGCCATTCAATAGATTTTCAATACTAGCCAAAACCAAAGAGATTATTCTCTCCTCAAACCATCAACAACCATTACAATAGAAGGAGCTTATCTTATATAGATTTGGAGCTCAAAACCTTCTCAAATAAAATGATAATATCCAAGAGTTAGATCCCAGATCTCTCCTAGGGAGACATAAACAGATAATATCGATCAACTAGCTCAAGACAAGTCAAAAACAACCTAGAGCAATGAAATAATAAACAAATGGACTAAATAATGGAAATGCCACATGTCCATCTCTCATAAAAAACGCCTCCTTGAACTTGGGAGTTTTGACCATGTAAAATCCTCCATAAAACCAAATAGATTACTCTCCAAAAGTGCGCCTTCCAAGAAACCTCCAAAAGGTATTAAAATATTGCTCATAAGGGAGCGCTCCATGGGAATGAGGGGTCAAAACCCTAATTAATCCAATACATGCCCAAAATAGTGCTGATTTGTTAGGGATTTTTCTCCAAGAAGATAATCATCTCCTCCCTCAAGAAGATAATCTAGAAATGTGTGCAAAATGGTCCACCAAATAATATAATAAATCCCCATGAGTAGGCATGCCTTGAGATGAGTGAAAAAAGGTGGTTATGGGCTCCAACACCAATTTATGTTCACTATGTCATTGTACTCTTCCAACAACTTCTTCACTTCATCGTGAATCTCTTTATCATCACACTCTAATATCGGGTCACTCTCCACCACTTTACTTAAAATTTAAAACTATAACATAGCATTCTTTTGTTTCCTTCACTACACTTAAGAATATCTTTGTCGTCAACAACAACACTTCTCTCAATTATTCGTCCTTCATTGGAAATGACTAAATTTCCTCCTATCCTTGGTGATGGTGTAGGTATTCTTCATTCTATCATGCATCACACTCTTGTCATACTACCATGGCTTTCCTGGCAAGAAGTGGCAAGAATCCATGGGGATAACATCACACAAGACTAATCCTAATACTATCCTATGTAGAATGCCACCCCACATTGATCTATCACAAGGACTTCATATCTACGTTGAAACCAAAATAATTGGTGAGGCTATGGATGTTTCTATTGTGCTAAACCCAATTTCTGCACCATCATAACTGCGACCATACTCTTTATGCGACCACTATCATTGATAACTTTACAACAATTACATCCAACCTTCCATTTTGTCTTGAAGATATTCTTCCTCATCCATTATCCTCCTTTAGCACTTGTTGCTACTTCGTGGGCACGATCATCCCTCTACACATCATCATTTTTTTCCTTTTTCTATTGTTGCTATGATTGTTGCCCCATATTCTTATGTTTCTCCTTGCCCTAACTGGTTATTGCATCCTTTGTTCATTTTCACACACCCTCTCTCTATGTGGACACTTGAATGACTTGTGCCCTGTTACCCACCTACCTGGTGCAAAATTTACCTTTGGTAATCTTGTTCGTTGATCCTTCATAATGTTGTGTTTTTATTGTGTAGTTCTTGTGACAAGGGTTGTTGTACTTACACATGTGATACATGTTATGGACATTCAAATTGCCTTGATCAATACAGAGAGCCCCAAACAAATTTCCATAACCATTCATTTCTGAGTATTGAAGTTCACATTGAGGATGCAAGTCAAATGAAATCTTCCCATGGGACCTCCAATTTATGCCGCAATGCTCAATACACTCCATTGGAAGAAGCCTATACTGATCAGATGTCAACGTTCCCATATACAGTTGAGTATTTCCATTTTTTTTTACTTCACCAACAAAACTTTTGAGGACTTTGCAGTAGCAATCTTCCCCTCAATCTTCAAGTGTGGAAAGGCATCCTGGCAAACAATGTGAAAATGACGAGTTTGACGCTTCTAGTGAGGGAGACTCAAGTGTAGTAGATGGTCAGACTTCCAATCATACTAATTATGAATTGACGTACGTTGTTGCCCACATGAGTCTTTTTGTTCTCTTGCTAAAAGGTACGTTGTTGCCTTCAACCCCTTCTTCCCATGAAATGAGGTACAATCCCTTCATAGGTCAATGAACCCAAAGACCCAAAAGATAAGGAAACAGAAGGGTAGAATGATGGAAGGTGGTAAGTATGGACATGAATGATACAGTGACCCTTCAAAGAAATTCCCAGTAGCAACACTTTTCCCGAGAATGACCTACTTACCAGGAGACCATGTCACTCACCGAGGTGAAACTAGGCAAAAGGTATAAATTCCAAGCAAATGTTATATAATCACGAAAGGATTCTTTGCAACATGCTCAAATGCTTCAAATATTAAAATGACACTTACCATGGTATTGGACTTGTTACCTCATGGAGCAAGACCTGTTTTCTTCTTGGACCAAGCCGATGTGATGGATGTTTCTCTGTTGTTGATGATGAATGATGAGGCGCTGATGAAAAGAGGGTCTCTCTAGGCTCTGTTGGTCAATCTAACTCTCGCCAATCCATGTCTACTACCTATGGACCTCGAGACATAATCTCCTTAGTTACCCCTAGCCTGGGGGGGTAACAAAACCAACATCATAACATCAACATATATAGTCACTAAGATGCTCCATGAAGAAGATAACACATGAAGTGACAAGCACTCATGTGTGAGAGTGATCCATCAAGCAAGACATGAAAGTAGCACCAAAACCATGATGTGACCACCAACCATGACCATCCACCAAGAAGAGAAGTGAAGATCCTCCACCTAGATGTCCCCATCAAATCATCAAAAACCAAGGAGATAAGAAGCTCCATGAAGGTGTATATCCCTCAAGTCCATAAAAAGATCCAAGGTACTAGTAGCAAACCCCACCAATGTTATGAAAATCACAATGTGGAACCTCATACAATATGAGGTATAACAATGTTTATAAATCTGAAATTTATCAAAGTATAAATCGGAGTTCAGATTTTTTCTCCTAAGCCTTTCATCCTTTCCTTGTGACCATCATTAGATTGGCTTACAGTTCTTAGAGATATCCCCCTTGTGTCTGTTATCACACAAACTTGCACTTGTAGAGCCAAAGTCCCAATGCTCAAGTGCAAATTTGCGAAACCGAGAGAAAAGGGCCACTATCACCTCACCAATCTCTCTTTCGCTTCAAGCCAGCTAGTTGTAGGTCACAATTGTTGTAGGTTGAGAATAAGAGGAAGAGAAAGTTTCCACAAGCAATTTAGGAGACACGGGACCAGTGTCTTTTCATGGGGGAATAGAGTCATAAAAGGAGCTGAGAGTGACAAGACTAGGGTTTAAACTTTCCAGGGGTGTAAACCCTCTTACTCCTTGGAACAAAACCCTAGCCAAGGCAATACCTAGGAAAAGGAGTTATGCAAAAGTCTGAAGTGATGAAACTAGGGTTTAAAATCTCCAGGGGTGTAAACCCTCTTACTCCCTGGAACAAAATCCTAGCCAAGGCAAGACCTCAAGGGTGTAGACCCTCCTAGTTCTTGAGGTGTGCCCTAAATATTCCAACAGGATGAGAAGGATACTATGGAGGAGGGTGTAATACTTTTACTCCTCCAAGGGTTCAACAAGATTCTAAATTCAAATAAGCAAATGCCAAGATACCAATAAAAGCACTTAAAATTGCAGAAATGTACCCAGAAAATGCATGAGGAAACCCTAGTATTCCAAAATCATCCATCAACATCCCATTTAAAACACCTTCAAAAGAGTATCCATGAGACAAAACAGCCCAAAATCAGATTTCCTTACTACACACCAAAACACTAATCTAAGACAAAGTTCCAAGAAAATTTCAGAAAATTGCAGACCTTCTAAGGAAAAAATCCCTCAAGAAGTCATGATGAAAATGAGTGAAGTGCCTTTCTATTTATAGGGGAAAGGCTCAACTTCCTCTTATAATAAAATAATAATTTTTGACCTAAATTTCCACTAATTTAGTCCAAGGAGGGGGTAAAACCCTCTTCACTAATTAATTAATCAAAATATTCAAAAATTGGGCTTTTTAAGCCACATGTCCAAAATCCAGAGGCACAAAAGCCCTCAACAGGTGTCAATTTCCCCAAAACGAGGAGAATAAGGGATGCTGATGCAGCATCCAGCCTCCAAAAGCCCTTCAATGCTGTAATCTTCCACAAGTGAGACCACCAAACCTGTCAACAATCGTTTTCCAGACTTCAACCTCCTCAAAAGATGGCACCCCAGATTTTCCAAAAGTAGGGTCAGTGCTACCACTCATATTTGACACCATAAGGTCGGCTCTGAACTTCTTGTACAGGTCGGCTGCAGCAAATCACAATTTAACGCTTCAATATATTGTTTAAAAGATATGGGTTGGCCCTCCACCAATGTCGTAATTTCGCACACTCTACAGGTCGGCCCTTTCATCCAAACTCAAATTAAAAGATACACAAATATCAGGTCAGCTCAATGTCCTAAAATTTTATACCAATATATATATATATATATATATAAACTGATCGATCTCATTAGGATTTTATTTTCCTCCTTTAGAGCGCCTCCCTTCTGTAATTTCCTCATTCAGGCCTGCAAGCTCAAGATTTTTCCTGTAGAGATTTCATTTCCAGTTCTCCTCTACAGGTATACAAATGACTCAACAGTTTCTTCCCCCTTTTGCTGTCATATAACTGTAGGAGAAATATCGCTCCAGCCCTAGATAAATCACGTCCTGGGAAAAGATACTCTGCTGTTTGAAAAGGCTGTAATATCTGAGATTTAAAAAGGGCATTGATAGGCTGTAACAAATCGTGTTTTATTCCTGGTTCAATGCTATAATAAAGGGCGTCCATTTTACTCAATCAGACCTCCAAAGGATATTGTTGTTGCTACAGATTTCCATGCATGCTACAGGCTGACACCGTCATGCTATTCTCAGCATATATTTATTCTTATATCTGCAGGGTTTCATTGCCAACACACTTATAAAATATTTTGAAGGAATCCTCCTACAAAAGGGTGAATAACATCTTCGACAAGAGAATCAAAAGTTGTCAGGCCTGAGCATCTCCTGCCGACTTGATTGCTACCATGCATTCTTGTGGTTTGGAAAGAAAACCATTAGCTTCAGTTAACGTTATGTCAAGAAAATCTTCAGATTTGCGCCTTGCCCATTTGAGACAGCGGTGAATTTTATGTGGAAATGAGTGAACCATGCACATGGGTACCTCCTTTTCTGGGAGATCTCGTGATGCTCAATAGTTCTGAGTCTAGTGAGGAATATGTTGTGTATCTGGAACCACACTTTCTTGTTTGATGATGAGAAAGCCTATGCCTTCTGTACATCCCTTCAAATATTCTGCTTCTCTGTCAGTTAATGCAGGTCCAAAGGGCATTACTACAAAATTTTAGTGCCCAACGAAGTGGTGGGTAACAGTGTCAAAGGAGAGCCGGCCTGAAATGAGAAGAAGGCTGTTGTGGTGAAAGTTAGCCGCCATCTTGAGTTCCACCAAGGTTGCACTTGTGTTTTAGGGCTTTACCACAACAAGTGCAGGTTTGGGAGGTAACAGAACCCATTATGGCAAATATTATAACATGATAATGATTAATAAGATACACAAGCATGCATCATTTTGTATGCCTTCCTATTACGCTATAGGAAAAAAGAGAGGACAAGTAAGTCTATATTTAACTAAAAAACATCAAATCTCACCCATACAGAATATGCATGACATTTCCTACTCTTCATGAATTTTATGGTGAGATAAACTCAATCAATAAAGACATTACTCTTCATTTCGACTTAATGCCTTCGGTGGTTGACTTCCGAAATCTTGCTTCGAACCTGAGATAGAATACAAGTAAGCACTTTGTAAAATCAAATAATTAATAGAAAGACATACAAAGGAAAGCTATAACTGTATAGATTCAACATATAAAACTTAAAGAGTTTAAGTTAGCTTCCTTAGAATGCATTAACACACCTGCCAAAACGACATTGTTGTCAAAATTGACCATTTTTTCTCCAATCTGAGGTTCATTAAGACACGATACAAACAAGAAACACATAAGTTTTCTAAAAACAAATACTCCATACAAAGATACTTAACATTTATAGAGTTCCACTATTCGTGAGCTTTTTTCTCCACTAAACAAAATCATCAACCAAATGTATTCCAGTGTAAATATTTTTATAAAGTTCATAAAGGGGAAAAAAACTAAAAGATGCCAACAAGTGTGGTAGTTGAAAAGAACTAATTCAAAAATATGTTGAATAGAAAGAACCACCATTATTACCTTCCCAACATAGATTATATTCTATAAAGGCTAATCAATAAGCCCATCAATCATTAGTCATTCCAATTTTAATTAATGGATAATCATATTTAGCATCCTTAACTATATTGAAAAACTAGGAAAGAATGAACATTGTTGCCCCCTCGGGGGCAACTACTTCCATACCACCCTCATTCGGGTGCAGTGCCGCTGCTTGGATGAGCTCTCCTACTCATATCTGTCAATTCAGAATTTTTCTTCCAGTTCTTCCATCAGATACATGATGATCTAGCCTCACATCACTCATGAGTTCTTTTAGATGACTCTGCCATGGTATATCAACTCCTATGCCTTACACCTCAGATGTTATGTGCACTCGCAGATGGTACTTCATGCATAATTTTTAGTTCAGTCAATGTGTTATGCTAATAACACTTCTTAACAATAAAAAATTTATTATTTTGTCTCGTTGCACCACGGGGGGACATAATTGTCCTTAGATAAATGTTGTCATGACTTGGGTCAAATCATACTACTGGGGATCTAGTTGAGTTAGTCTATTTCATATCCTAACCATACCTAACACTTTCCATCTTTTCCCTTTCACTTCCATCTCGTTCATAAAAAAGATATTATCCCTGCCTATGTTTGACTTATCATATGTCATCCAGCAAGGTCTAGTTGAACAAATTGAATATCGATGTAAGCTTAATTCAAACAAATCCAAAGAAGGCTATAGGCGAAGAGCATGAAAGTAAAAAAAATGAAAAAATAATGAAGCTAGAGCTATGCCACCTCATTAAAAAGGACCAGCCCCTAAGTCCTATGCTAAGAAATGCATATCTAAAGAAAGGACTAAGAAATCAAAGAAGAAAAATACAAAAAGGGGTAATTAAATAAAGTGTTGAAGTGACAACTCTAAGAAAATCTCCCTCTTAAAGGCTTGCATGTGTAAATAATGAAGATTCCCAGCTCTAGAAAGCTAGTTGGAATAGTTAAAAGACCTTTTGCATCATCACCTATGACTTTGACAATGAGGGCACATTTGACCTTCTATGACCACATGTGTGGGTGGTTAGCTCATATTTATGAGGGTGCACTTATCTTGGAAGTTTTATTGAAGGTTTTGAGAGCACGATGTATCTTGCTCATGGTTTTTCTTGAGCACATGGTATTTTCCTGTGGTTTTCCTGAGCACATGGGGTATTTCACTAGCACATGGTATTTTCCTGTGGTTTTTCCTGAGCACATGGTATTTTCCTGTGGTTTTTCCTTAGCACATGGGGTATTTCACTAGCACATGGTATTCCACTCATGATTTTGGGAGGTGCTCATCTTTCATTTGTATTTGTTGGAAATCAATTGGAAGAGCTACCTTGTCTTACAGAGCTTTGAGTTAATTTTGTTTCTTATCTTGGGTATATGTTCTAGTGCTACATGGAGGATATCTTGACATAACAAGTTTCTAGGAAGAGAAAATCTAAAAATCCAATCAATGCATTTGAGGTAATGGAGGTTCCCTATCTCGTATCTCTTGTCATTTTCTATGCTTAAATCATTGTTTAAGGAATAATTTTTTTAGGATTCTATCATTTTACTTTGTGCTTGTTATCCCCCACTTTTAGGGATAACTAGGAGATCATGTCTCGAGGCCCACAGGTCCTAGACATGGAGTACCGAGAGAAGGATTGACTTTAGCATGGCCCTAGAGGGCCCACCTTTTCTTTCTTCCAGCATCTTTATCTTGTCAACAGCAGCAGCATCCACCACCATCGGCTTGGTCTTGTGTCAGAGAAGGTTCTTGCTCCATGAGGTAATTAGTCCAGGTATCATGGTATGTGTCACTTTGATCATCAAAACCATTGAATGTATGCATCTGATTCCTTTTATTTCTAACAACTGCTTGGATCTTACACTTGCCCACTTG
>SNQJ01S0034502.1:3672-17955 GCA_010110895.2 Picea sitchensis | reverse complement strand
TAATCTGAGGGCTCATATTTAATGCTCCTCATTAATTACAAAATACGTAATAAATGCTCATTAAATACTTTTTGGGTCCCACAACTTAAAATTACTTTAAGTTGTAAAGTACGTTCACTTTATAAAAGTACTTTATTTAAAAAGTCACTTTACAAATAAAACATGTATAGGAAATATGACTTTATGTCCCCCCATGACAAAACACAAAAACATGAATAAGGACATCCCTTGTTACATTTCAACAGGATTACGAGTTTAAATCTCAGAGGTCTTACTCCATGAGGTACCACCAACTGAGATGGAGGTCGAGAACATCGTGACTCTGCCTTTTTATGCTCTCTTTTGGTTTATGCATGCCATAGTTCTTAGCTGATTTCTTTCGATCAAATCGCATAATAGTGGTAAAAGTCCTCTTTCTGTGTATACTGCACCAAGAGCCTCACAAGAACAAACTGAACCCCTTGTTGACAATCTAATGATAAGTGTAATGTGAGACCAACAATTGGAAATCATATTTACGCCTCATCACTAGGCATTATTTTGAAAGAAAGTTGTGCTACAGTCCTGGAAACAACATCGCCCTTTGACCAAACTGACCTTGCATAAATGGAACGCCCTCCATTTTCAAAATAACCTACTATGGCACAAGATCTGGGCGCATAGACAGGTTTAGAATGAACTCAAGTAGGATTTAATCCTTAATCTATACTTGCTTCCTAAAACAAAACCAAAGCCGACCTTGCAAAATTACAAGTATTTGGGCCGACCTATAATGTGACCTCAAAATTTATCTTTAAAATGGACTTTTGATTTGGTTTAAGCCCCTTAAGAGCCGACCTGATAATGTTTCAAATGTTGCCCTCTTAGAATATATTCCTTGGATTCTTTGGATGAGGCATCCTACTTCAATGGGCTCTTCAAAATGATGGTCACAAGGCACCTGTGCCATAGTTACACCTTCATCAAGTCACAGAACTGATTTTTTTTAACAGTCACAGATTCTAATAGGGAAAACAAAGTTTCTAATGCATGTAATATCAAATTCCATAATTTGAGTACCAATGCTGCTGGTGACTGACATTAAAAACAGGAATAACACTCAGGCCTTCAATGAGGACGCTAATCTTCATTGTAAGTAGAACAAAATCATAAGTGAGCTGCATCTGACCCCCTTGCTCTGTCCAGCAAAGAGGAAGGATAGCTCAAGGGAAAGCACAATATACAGCATCACAGGACTCGAACTCGGAACCATAAGACTGGACACATACAGCCAGAAATTTATATAGTGTCCAAGAGAACTCATAAAATGCGCTTCTCATTTATTTGTCATAGCAAATCCCTATTTTCCCCATATAGCAGACTCCTCTCCATAAAGCACATTCCAAATTTGGAATATTTACATTGGCAGATTGCAAGTATCATCAGTAAGCCAGCTGATCCATTATAACATGGCATGTTAGAGTGAGAAGTAAAGTAGACCATAGTTCGGTTCATCCAAGGAGCATGTCACCGTTCCCTATCCAAATGCCAAGTAAAACAATGACGACAACAGTACCAACCAAGGCATCCATACACCATCTCAAGCAAGAAATAAAGCATAACCCATGAAGAGAACCACCAAGAGCATCACATGATCCCTCAAGGGGGACCACTATGCTCAATCACCTCAAGCCAAAAAAATAAGATGTGTTACCCCCTACAAATATACCTTTACCATTCATGTCATTTGAAGGGTAACAGGCATCACATCTTAGGGTTGGGTCCACATCATAAGTGACCCTAACAACTATTTATAAAGAGGCCTAGCCTAATTTGTACTTGCCTCACTTGAGCAAATATTCACTATTGATATTATCTTATGAGGTACTTATTGTACCCAGAAAAAATCTTGTGTATTGGGTTATCTTTCTATGTGTGATAATTATTAGTGAAGTGGGTTTAGCATGTTTATCACACATAATCAACAATGCCCCAGCATTTTTAACTAGTGTTGCAAACATCGACATCGGCAAAATATCACCAAGGGTCCAAAAATGAAAATATTAGCAACATCGGGGAAAATATCGGAAAATGTCATAAGAATGAAAAAAATACAAAAATATTCAGTTTTTTCAGTTTTTTAAATATCTAAATCATCAACAACATCAAATAAATGCATTTCCACATAAATATGAAAAGAAAACTGATATATAAGATGTATAAGATGTCTAGTAAACTCGAATACATCACAGATCAACACTGAATCATGTCCTGATTCTAAAGCCTCAGAATATCATCAAAAAATATAATAAATGTATCTCATCATCATGAGTCATCTACAATGAAATCAGATAAATAAACTAATGATTCCTACTGCCCCTTTTACGGGCAAAGGTGGTGGCTCTATAAATGGATTTTCCTTTAGAGAAAGAAGGCCCTAGGGCTGACATTGGACTCTGATGTCCTATAGAAGAAGCAGGAGCTAGACTCTGGTGTCCTCTACTAGTGCTACTGCCAAGTACAACTCGCTCTGTCAGAGTCCGTGAAGATATATTCATGCGCATCCATATGAATCCAAACCATTATACACAAATATGCAAAGTTTCTCATGTAAATAGCAAGTAAAGGTGCATATAACCAAAATAGCACCAAGTGCAATCCATCTCTGAACCAAAATACATCAACAAAGAGGTTGTAAATGGCCTCTAGAGTCCAAAAAAAATCATGCTACAACAAATAACTACATATCAAAATCATCACCTATATTAGGATTCTCATCATCAATGTCACCCTTTAAGCATTAAAGTAAGATAGAAAAAGCTTAACATGCCTAATAAGTGATTTTACTTGAGTGAATGGTACATTTTTACTAGGGTCATGATAGAAGAGTTCAACAATCAATGCCACCAACATCGAGGTACATAGAGGGCTTGGTGCTCTTGTCTAAATGCCAGTTCCATACCCTCATACACGATAGAATCTAGTGGAAATGTTGCAATACTGCCAATCTTGAAATCTTGAAAACCATTTAAGTCTGCTGAATTTTTATCAAAATCATCGCCTATATTAGGATCCCCATCATCAATGTCACCCTTTAAGCATTAAAGTAAGATAGAAAAAGCTTAACATGCCTAATAAGTGATTTTACTTGAGTGAAGGTTACGTTTTTACTAGGGTCATGATAGAAGAGTTCAACAATCAATGCCACCAACATCGAGGTACATAGACGGCTTGGTGCTCTTGTCTAAATGCCAGTTCCATACCCTCATACATGATAGAATCTAGTGGAAATGTTGCAATACTGCCAATCTAGAAATGTTGAAAACCATTAAGTCTGTTGAATTTTGAATGGGACCTAAAATTCTACTTTCTCCATATGAAGTCCAATGAGGCTGGAACCACTCTCAAACATCCTGAAACGATTAATGGTAATATTAAAAATTTTAAGTAAAAGGATGAAAATGAAAGATAAAGGAGAATGTCACTTTTACTAGATTACTAGCTTCTTCTGTTTGCAAAATGACAAAAAAAAACTAAGTTTTCAGCTCTTGCTTGCCTCTCGCTCCTTTTCTCTCCCCACACTCTGTTTGCAAAATGACCCTTTAAAACCCAAAAATCGACTTTTAATTCATCACTTTTCGTGGCCTTGCGACATTTTCAATCAACTCGCGATATTATCGCGCTATTTTCGAAAATATCGCGAAATTATCACCGGAGGAAAATATCGCAATATTTTTGGGTGATAATATCACCGAACCCTCAAAACGGCGATATTATCGCAATGTTGGTAACAATGTTTCTAACAGATCATATGCTGATCTCCCATCCATTACAAAATCTCTAGCATACTCCTAATAACTATCTATCTAGATTATATATATATATATATGAAAAAGTATTCAAATATACAAAGAAAATTGAGTGTACAATAATGGTTGTTTGTCATCTATACCTTTCCGACCAACTTTGTATGTTCCTTGAGATATCAAATAGTACTTTGAAGCACCTGTAAGAAAAAAAGCATGTCAAATTTCAAATGAATTAACTTGATCTCTCAATTGTCACTTTAATTCCATATACACTTATCTATTATTTGTACTTCAGTAAAAAAAAAAGTATCAGATAAAATAGGCACAACTATTAATAAAAAATAATGAAAGGAAAATCACTTGGCAGACAATCAATGACAAATCCTGATAGAGATAAAATGAAATTATATTAACTTCCACATATGACCAAATTAGGTCAATGGGGCTATAAAGTACAGCTGCCAAAATAGGTCAATGCGTTGAAGTGAAGCTGTCTATCTTCTCACAATATAATACGAATAAGATTCTACTTCCCATTTTATTATAGATTAAACCTCAGACAAGTTTTGATATATGCTACATCAATAATATCATATGTAATTTCTCCTATTTAAGATCAAAAGATGATTTATCACAATCATCAAACACCTAATAATAGAGGGCGGAAAGCATCCAATTGAAAGACAGCTTTAAAAACATACAAAACGCAGCTATAATAAAATAGATAAAAAGAATCAGACAGTGACAGAAAGGATACAAGTGGCAAAGTTAAAGAAGAGAAAGTACAGGATAGAATAAAGGAAAAAGGCCCAAAAAAAATTATTTTTTTCATGTATATGTGTTGTGAGGTACAAGCCAATTGGTTAGCTCAAACAGTTCAAACAAATTGTTTCACGGCAGATTTCATAGTGAGGTCTCCAGTTCTAGTCCAACTGAGTCCCGCTTGGATAGCAGCTACAATGTGGCTCGATCGGTTCAAACAGACAGTTTCAAGGCAGAGTTGGCAGTGAGATCTCCAGTTCTGGTCCAGCTGAGTAAAGCTAGGTTACCAGCTACTAATGTAGCTAGTGATTGAGCTGCCCTCCATCCAGATATTCCGGGAAGAGGGAGGGATCCCGTGAGGTTTTCCTTGGAAAAGAAATGTTGTGAGGTACATGTGAAGTAATCTAGCAACATGAATGACCAACCACACCCTAATGAATTAGATGTAAGTACCAATTGACTTGTACAAACTACAAACTATAGTGGTATGTAAATCTGAAAGTGCAACAACGACAAATATGCTAGGCAACATAAATATTTGTATGTATGTGTCTACGCAACATACAATATAATATGAACAATGGTTCATGGTGAAAGAGACTGCTGCCTGCACTATCCAAAGTTATTGAATCCAATTGATTGTTTTTATCTTTCACAGAGAAGAAATATCTCCCAAGTCATCCCATAAATCCAATATGCCAATGCCCTAAAACCCATGGGCCATTATCCTTCCATGTCATAATTGGTGGGAATGAATATTATATCACACAAAACCAGCAATGACTGTTTTATCAACATATAATAGAAGATCTACAGAATGTTGCTAGTAAAACAGGTCTTTTCTTAATCTATTCAATTACATATCATGTTAAAATGACAAGATTTTACAAACATCAATGTTTTGACATTATAAATTATCTAGGGTCAAAGTCTTAGGAGTTCAAAAAAGAAAATGTGATTTGAATTCTTAAGGTAGAACACATATGAATGAACCGGATCAGATAAGCAAAGTTTATACAGAAAATGTGGACTAGAGCATCTAATAAAAATTCTCTAAGTTGTCCCTGCTAGTATCACGAAAATTTCCTAATTGGCATTTTATTTTATTGTTTCAATGCCAAGTCGAACAGATCTCATTGCTTGTACAAGGAATCCAGAAAACTCCTCAATCCAATCGCAGTTTGCTTTACAGGATTTTACCAATAGTCTACCTGCAAACCTTTGGTTGTGTCTCATTCAACAAGACTTATAGCACCTACTCTGAAATGTACCTATAGTCTATAACCCTCTAGTTAAACAATGCCCCATTCACAAAGTTCTCTCCCTAATTTTCTAGTAACAAATGAAAAGAATCAAGTTGTGTCACACATAAGTGACTCCGTTCACATTACTGCGCTATGCTCAACAGGATGTAAAAGTAAAGAGCAACAGAAATAAATGCAAGGAAGACCAATCAAATGGAGTGATCATCACACAGTAAAAGCCAAAAGATTCAGAATGAGGAATCAAATTACTTCAATTTTTAGATTTTAACTATTAGGTGTAAAATTTAAATACATAATGGCGGGGTTATTGGTTATAACATTGTCACTTTGACAATTACAAATATTTTATCATCACTTGAGGAGTGAGAATATCTTCAATCTCAACCTTAGGAGTCAGATTCTGTCAGAAGAGTCAAAATTGTTTCAAACATCATTTACAGGTAGCAACAACCATCTTATAGGCAAGTACAAGTACCAAAACATGGTTTACCAGCAATTACAAGTAATGATAATTGGTCTTCTTAAACCTGGGGTTTATTGAGCTTAAGCTACATTTATATATTTTGTTGATGACTTGAAATAAAATGTATATTCCAAGATGCTACTCTCTAACATACATAGGTGACAAAAATAAGAGAGTACAGACAAAATTATGCAAAATCACATCTCCAAAGCTCATTCTAGACGGACCACTTCATGACTCATCATTTCTCTAAAACCTGTTATATTCTTGTGGCCTAGAGGCAAGAATGGAACCCTTGGGATGCATGTGCAGAGGTTTGTGTTGTTAAGATATTCATCGCCATTCATACATGAAAAGCTAGTGAAATTCCATATGATTATATGAGTGTTCACAATTTTTAGCCACTTAAACTGGCCTCAAACATAACTCCACATTTATTAGGTGCCCAATGTACATGGCTTGGGAGGTCTGCACCAGCCATATGTATAAGATGGTCAAAATCCTGGTGACCCAGGGCAGGCCCTACCCATACAAGTGATGAGACTTAGTCTAGGGGACTTTGTCCAAATTTGTTTTATATTTGTAGTTTATCCTTTTGTATTTTATATAGTCTTCACATGTGAATTGGTCAAAAATGGTCACTTTCCACCATTTTTTATGTTATATATATATATATATATATAATACATTAATGAAATGAAATTTATATTAATATCTACTAAAGACCAAATAGTTATATATATATAATACATTAATGAAATGAAATTTATATTAATATCTACTAAAGACCAAATAGTTCAATGGGGCTAGAGATTACATCAGTGATGAAAAGCCCATACAAAAACAGGGAGGGTCCAAGATGATCCCTAAGAAGAGGAATAGACTAACTTAAGTGAAATGAAAAATGAAATGAGTAAACCAACAACCATAAATAAAACAACATATCAAAAAGGCCTACAAGAAAGTTATCCTCAGGGAACAATCCTAGCAACTAGAGAGAGAGTCAGTGAAGAAACAACCATGTACAGCATGTAGTATGTACAATTGCAGCAATCTCCGTTGTAATTGGATTCTAAGAAGAGGAAAAAACTAATTTAAGTGAAATGAAAAATGAGTAAACCAACAACCATAAATAAAACAACATATCAAAAAGGTCTACAAGAAAGTTATCCTCGGGGGGCAACCCTAGCAACTAGGGAGAGAGTCGGTGAAGAAAAAACCAAGTACAGTATGTACAATTGCAGCAATCTCAATTGTACTTGGATTCTTCCTTTCTTGTCTGAGTGTGTAAGTATTTGAACTGCTGTAATTGTGCCCATATCAATTGGTATCAGAGCCCATGATTAGGACTTGTGGAGTTCGCAATCCCAGCTCCTATGGGAACTCTCCTATCTGAAATTCTACTTGAACATCTCCTTGTTGCTTGAGTGGTCCATAACACATCGATATTCTTTCACCTTGTTTCAAGTGAACTTAAAAACTAGAAAACCAACAACCATAAATAAAACAACATATCAAAAACACCTACAAGAAAGCTATCATGGGAGCCAACCCTAGCAACTGGGAAGAGAGTCGGTGAAGAAACAACCACATACAGCATGTACAATTGCAACGATCTCCTTTGTGCTTGGACTCTTCCTTTGTTGTTTGAGTATGTGAGTATTTGCATTGTTGTAATTGTGCCCATATCAATTGGTATAGGAGCCCAATATTAGGGCTTGTGAAGTTTGCAGTTCCAGCTTCCATGGGAACTCTCCTATCTGAAATTCTCCTTCAACTCTCATCTCCAAGTTGCTTGATTGATCCACAGCATGTTGGTATCCTCTCATCTTGTTTTCAGGACATCAGCGCACAGGTAACACCTAGTCACTTGAGGCTTTTTGTTCCTTTCTCACATTCATCTGCAAATTTCCAGGAAATTTCCATCACTGTGGTATCTCTTTGCGACATGCAGTATTATTACATCATCTATCATACTACCACGGGTTACTATTCTGTCTACTGCAAATTTCTGGAGCAAAAATCTTACGACGGATCAGAACTGCAGTAACACAGATTCAACCTGCAATATCGCCAACGTGTAATATTCTCACCGGGGGTCCTCACTGCTAATTCTACCTGTGGTTTCACATTTTTCTGTGCCAAACCAGCATAACTTGTGTTTCAGTATTGCATTATGGCTCCCCATAATTCCAGGATTCAGACAGCACCCAAGACTCCAGTATCATTCATCTCTTCCCACAGAACAAATGCCAGAGCAGCAGTGTTGTAGAGCCAGCTCTTAACACTGACAACAACAACATCATAATTAATTTCAAGCCAAGATGATGCAAGATATGATGACCATGTTCCAGCAACAGATGATCACACAGCAGCAGACATTGCAGAAACAGTAGATGCCTCAGCCACACACTATACCTTCAACTATTCCTATTGTACAACAACCCTTCAAGCTACACAGAAAGTTATCTGTCCCAAAATTTGACACCTCTAAATGAGGACAAGCTGGACTCCTGACTTTGCAGGCTTGAGGTTTACTTCAAGACCCAGGCAAATGTGACAATCACACAGAAGATTCTGGTCGCTGGTGTACAAGTGAAATAGGATAGATTGGACTTTTATTAAATGACGAGGCCAAATTGTCTATGAGGCGGAACAGTTACATCTTTGTAAGGCCAAGCCCTTGCAAAATTAAGACAATAAAAAATTCAAGAATGCTACGACAAAGAGGGACAAAATAGGACACCTCTATTAGGCATGTCTTGTAGAGATTCCAAACTACTTATCTAGGTGACCTCCTTGGGGAGGGTCAACTACTCCAACTCGGCATGTCCACACCAACTTGTCCCTCTGGTGCATCATCCCTGAAGCCCTTCTTGCGATATCTTCAAGCCATCAACCCTGGAATATTGTAGTCCAACTTATTCCCTCTAACACCAACACCATTCAAATGTGATTATATGCCTCACAATGGTGCAAGAAGTGCTATTCTGTTTCTACTTCCTCTGAACTGCATGCCAGGCAAGTATTGCATTCCCACTCTTCTTCAGGCTCCTTCCATCTTGTCTCACACTTTAACCTATGCGAGCTAATCCTTGGCCAGGATAATATGTATTTCTCCTTCCAAGGCATCTTTAACTTCAGATAATCCAGTGCCTTGATATCGCATGATGTGTTAAACTAGTCAATATAGTATTGTTGGTATTTCTGCGCCTTTCTCCTCCACCTACCCTTCCTGTAGCAAGCATGTAGGTAATTTTTCATCTCCTTTTTAACTGGCAAGCATACTTCTTCCCTTATTTCCCAACTTTCTAGCCATCTCCTGCACTGAAGTTCCCATGTTTTTTTCCTTCCCTGCAAGACTTGTTGATTTCTCAAGAAATTTGATTGTTGACCATTTCAGACACCCTTTACCTATATAGAAATAGCATCCTTGTCACTTGCAATTCAAGTGGGTACAAGCATGTTTTTGCTAACATGATTTTCTACAGAGTAGTTGTAATGTCCCCCACCTCTTGCTGAAGAGGTATTGAGAAGACTCAGTGGCCTAGGCATCCCCACTAGGCCATAGTCTCACACTAAGGGGAAGGGTCAACCAAACTAAAGTTATATTATTAAGTTGACTTGATGAAAAGGTGAANTTGAGCAGAAAGTAACATGACTGTTTGCTGTCCTAAAACAGCAAAAGAAGACAGCCAAACAGTTGAAACTTATAGCCATACTAAGGTCAAGGACAGACCTTAGATGGCAGCCTCATAGGACCTCAGAATTTCTACAATGTTCTCATCTATCAAGCTGTCTGGGAGCTGTAGTGTGGAAGCTGCTACTGCAAGTTCATCGGCTTTTGCATTCTGTTCTCTAGGAATTGCAATCAAATTTATAGCATCTAAGTCATCCATTAGGTTCCAAATTGCACTCCTATATCCCTTTAATCTTTCGGACTTGCAAGCAAACTTATTCTTTAACTGTTGTATAACCAAGTCTGAAAAACTGAGGAGGTTCATGATGTCATCCTTGCTTCATGGACGTTTTGGCAGACAGATAGGGCAGTTTGGCACGTGTGGCAGGTTAGAGAAGCCCAATGAGGGGTAACGTTTTGCTCCAGGAGGCTGCATTTGCCCTAGAAAGGGATAACGTCACCCTAGAAGGGCCATGACATCTTGCTTTTTCTTGAATAGGGTTTAGTTTATAACATTTTAATGTAAAACAGTATTATTGTGTATTTCGGCCTTGTCGGCCTTTTGATGACCTAAAATTTAATTAGGGTCATTTGTACTATATAAGTAAGAGAGAAAAACTCTCTTTTTGTTCATCATCTTTCACTCACTCTTTAGTGAGGTCTGAAATTTGCACCCTATCTTAGGGTTTTGGCTGAAATTGTGAGGAGCACTTGTTGAAGGAAGACATTTTTGGACTATTTTGGCATTTCTTCTTGGTGGAAGGTTTACAACTAGGGTTTTGTTGCTTGAATGCATGGTTTATGTAAGTGAATTTTCTGGAACACTTTTTAATTGAATGGTTATAGTTTTTGTTTACTTGCATTTGTTATTATAATTTGTTGAATCAAACCCGAGGTGACAAGCACTAGTTAATGTCCTTGTCCCATGACCCTACCAAGTTAAGAGTTATTTCGATTTTGCTGAAGTAAGATAGAGCCTTTCCATAGCAACACTCTATCTCAACTCTACTAAGCTGGTCGTTTTTCACTTGTTATTGAGCTAAGAAGGAGGAAGACGCATCAAGGCCTAGGTTTTTTACACCTTTATGAGCCGTTTCCCCTAGGGTTTGTTTGATGAAGCCTTGCCTTAGCAACACTTCACCTTCTAACTCTCTTGTCTTTAGCCATATAAATCCTTGCTTAAGCTAGCCAATTTCACCTTGCCAATAAGCCAAAGAAGGAGGAGAAAGCACTAAGACCTAGGGTTTCTACACCTTAGTGAGCCTTTCTCCCCTAGGGTTTCATTGTTGAGGCCTTGCTATAGCAACACCTCACGTTTAACCCTCTTGTCTTTGCTCTTTCATTATCATTTACTCCTTCAAGTTTTGCGGCCTCTTTTGACTCCATATGTTGTAATGTCCCCCACCTCTTGCTGAAGAGGTGTTGAGAAGACTCAGTGGCCTAGGCATCCCCACTAGGCCATAGTCTCACACTAAGGTGAAGGGTCAACCAAACTAAAGTTATATTATTAAGTTGACTTGATGAAAAGGTGAAAAAAGAGTTAAAAGATAACTCAATGGAGGAATAGAAGCGCTGGAGGTTGAGTTAGGAGTTAACCCTAGGGGTTAATCTAACTCAACAGAGAAATAGAAGAAAAGTATAAAGGGAAGGCTAGGGACCACCTATTATTCATTCTGGATTTTGGTATTTTGCTTGTTGATGCTCTTGAGCATACAGTTTTGAGGGTTTTGATAGTACAAACCCTAGTGAGCAGCTCAGTGGTGAAAGATTCCACTCACCTAGCTCCAAGCTTGGTCTTGGGGATGAAATACTCCACCCACACCATTCTACAACTATCATCTACCCAGGAGGACTAGCAAGGCCGTACCATTTGGATCAGGAGGGTCGTACCAGCTAGGGTTTTCTTGCAGGGGCGCACCAATTGTTGAGGAAGAGTTCGATCCAGCCAAAGGAAGAAGATTGAGAGTTTTCCAGCATTAGGGTTTTGCTTGCAAGCCCTTGCTCATCAATTTGAGGGCTTCTTGGAGGAGTTATCACGTACCTATCATTTACTACAGGTTGGGACGATTTCAGGAGGAAGGGTACGACTTGGAGATTCAGCAATTCTCAGATCTAGAAGGCTATAGGCTAGATCTGATCTTGAGACTTCTCTCAAGTGCTTATAGATGCCTGATCTATCATCCGGGAGAGTTTCAGACGATTAAAAGGCCCATTCAGCTAGGCCGTACTATTGGCCATATTCAAGGTTTCAGGAGGGTCGTACCATCCTAGGGTTTCTGCAGTTTGAGGAGGAAGCTTCAGTGATTGAGCTTCATACTTAAGGAGGAGGCTTCCCTTGCCTTGATCTATTATTGAGGAGAGTTTGGCAGCGTCAGGAGGTCTATATCTCCAGGAGGACCGAACCCTTGGTGTCCTTGTTTTCAGCAGGCCGTACTAGTAGTCATCAGGGCTGTACCAGTTGCTTGAGGGGAGGCCGAAACCCAGGTCTTGCAGTTGAACGTTCATCTTCTATTAGCAACGTTTGGGAGGCTTGATTTGTATCTCCGGGAAAATTTTGTATATAGCTCCATTATTGTCTTGAAGCCATCTACTTCAAATCTGCTTCTCTATTGTATCAGGTGCTTGCTTTCTTATAATAAAGTTCATCTATTTGCTTGTGGTTCCTATTTGTGTAATGTTGATGGTCTTCATATGATTACGATGGTTCTTGTATAAATCTGTGGCTGAATAACTGAATAAACCCTAGGGCCGAAATATCCATGGCTAACCTGCATACACAACAAATAATAATCAAATTAGTGGTTAGTTAGTGATTCCCAACAAAAAATTGGCTTGGGATCATTACAGTGGTATCAGAGCTTTTATCCTCCAAACTTGTGGGGGATTAGCGCATGCAGAGGTACAGTGGGATCTTTATGGGCAGAAGGAAGAAACCAACCAGTGAAACAGAAGCCGAAATGGAGGGTTCAGGAGATGACCAAGAGCCACAAGGCTTGGCCTACTTAGCAGCCGAAATCCATAAGACCTTAAATCTTACAGAGAGCAACTTGGTCCATCACTTGCAGGAAAGCCAGGAGACAAATCGAAGGAAACAGGCCGAGATCATTGAGACCTTAAAGAAGGTAGATGGGAATCTGAGAAAAATTGATGAGAACCAGACGATGATAACCCCGCTATTGATGAAGATGACTCATCAGGGGAAAGACCCTGAGACGTATGGAGACAAGGTGGCTAGTGGATCTGGTGGATCTAGAGGATCCCATGGTGAAATTAGATATAATCCGGAGAAAGCTCCCAGATCTGAGGGAAGCCATGGAGGAGGCACGTCATATGGACAAATGGGTAGCAGGGCTAACCCTAGACCATACTTGCCCACATTCACAGATGAAGGTGCAACAAGAGCAAGTGGACGACTTTGTGGACCGGATGGCACAGTGTACTAAGGAGTACTATGGCCTGGACATGATCATTCAGAGGCAGATGTCACTGGATCAATATTGCCAACTCAAGTTCAAAAATAAGCCCAGGACGAACCACAGGAGCAGTTTTGAGTTTGAACGAAGAGCAAGGAAGATAGAGATCCCATACTTTGATGGTACGGCCAAGATGACAGCGCAAGCATGGGTGCAAAAGCTGGATACCTATCTACAGCTTAATCCCATGAGGAAGATGGAAGCCATCAAATTTGATACCATGTACTTAGATGGCAAGGCTCATGAATGGTGGTACCATGGACGCACCACACTAGGCCACAATCAGATAGTGTCCTACACAGAATTTACTCAGAGGCTCATTGATAGATTTGATCAGGGAGATCAGGAGTTGCACTTCAGGGAGCTCACACAACTGAGACAAACAGGTACAGTTGAGGCATTCATTGAAGAATTTCAGAGGTTGGCCATGATGGTGCAAGATATATCACCAACCAGACTTATGATGCTCTTCACTGAAGGGCTAATGGAGCACATGAGAGGTTGGGTAAAGGCTTTTAAGCCTACCAACCTACAGGATGCTATCTAGAGGATGAGGGATCTAGGACCAGCTGCTAGGCCAAAATTTATACCCAGACCACCTCTTAACGCTGGGGGAAGAGACCAAAGGCCTTCTTATCGCACGGTTTGTAGGAAGGGTTTAGATAGCTTGAGTCAAGGCTTAAAACCGGCGTAACAGGAGCTTCCCCACCCACTGTCACCTTGATGGGGGGCTCTTTCTATTTAGGATGGCTAGTCCAAGGGAGACGCCCCTAAGCAATCTGGGTTAATGAAGGGCTAAAGGGGTAATGGACCAAGTCAAAGAAGTTCCCTTTCACAGATTACTGCCAAAGAT
>SNQJ01S0034501.1:60230-72210 GCA_010110895.2 Picea sitchensis | reverse complement strand
TCAAATAATAGATTCACTTATTCAAAAACAACAAGTTTATGAATTTATATCATCAATGCTTGAGAGTGGACCAGGAAGTAAAACAATAAAAAAATGAATTAAATTGAAATATACAAAATAACTGTATCCATTCCATTAGATCCATCCATAGAGTAAGGGGGAAATAATTCAAAGTAAGACATGTAAGACAAAAAGTAAAGTGAAGGTCCAAAACATAGGGCTTTAAATGATTTCAAACATTTAAAATCATAAAGATGTGACATAAACACATACTCGATATCTCACGCTTTAATGAAAGTCATAAATCAAAAAAAATACAAGCTCCCCAAATAACACTATGTGACAATCTTTACAAGAATATTACAAATTGGTTGTTCAATTTCAAATAAATTGTCTGCAAAAACAACACTACATAATATCTATGATACTTAAACGATAAAATAAAATTCATTCATCCTATTGGATTGGTATGGGGCTCCGATGGAACATATATAGTAGCAGAGGTAATTAACTGGAAGAGGAGAGAAAAACAATCAGGGATAGGCTTTACCGATAAGAAGTAAAAACATAAAGTTGGATGATCACAAATTGAAATGAAAGAAGGAAAATTCTTCGGAAAAAAAAGTACTCACAAAAAAGAAAATATAATTTGATGGATATATCCCTCTCCCACTCCTTTGGAAAACCTTCATAAATATAGAATTAACTCAACGATTTCCAATGCAATTGCTTCTTGGTAGTTATGTACGATAAGTTATTTCATTCAGTGAATTCTTGAGCCAATTTTTTATATAATCCTTTAATGATGGAATTGTTATGTCCTATTTAACATGAAGTGAAAATGTATCATCCTCTATTTCCTTTCACTCAGAGTGTAATTCTTGTATTGATATTAAATGATCCCCATTATCATTAATGAAGTTAACTGACCATCGTTTAATTTCCTCTTCTGGGAAGTTAGTGAGATTGTTAAACTCACTACCCCATGAAATATTGAGTATGTTTAACTCAAATTCCAGTTGTTCCTTGGTTAACAACATGGATTCTCTAACCAGTGGTGGGATCTCAAATTCTTTAACTATGTCAAGTGACTTTAGGATTGAGTCACTTCTTTTTCCCTCCATTTTTTTACAAGTTGTAATTAATTCTTGAAGGATTTTTATCCTTTCGAGCCACCCATCTATTATTTGTTTCATTCTATTCTTTGAAGGTAAATATTGTTGCTTCCTTATGAAATCATTCTCATTTGACACTTGTGTTGTAAATGTACGCAGAGCATTTTTATAAAAATACTCGTCATTATCCAAATTTTGTTGTAGGTAGTCTATAAGAGAAGAAATCCTTTGTGAAAATTTCCTTAAATTGGTGCCTATCTCCCATGCCTCCAAAACTGTGTCGAGCCACTTATTTATATTCTCAGCAACATACATTCTGATGTCACTTAATAATCTGGAAGTTTTTTTTACTTTAGAGGATGTGCCTTCCAAAATTGTTTCTTGGACAATAATGAATAATGGTTCAACAAATAGTGGTCTAGGACTCAAAGCATCCTCTAAATCACTTATTCTCTTTTTCAATTTAATATTCTCCAATTCTTATTCTATAATGGAATGAGCTAGAGCATCTCCAATGGTTAAATGTATCTTTAGGATTCCATAGGGTCCCACTCTGGAAACATCCACCTTTAAACTCCATTTCCCTGTAACTTTCTTATTCTTAACATGAATTCTCTCTATTTGCAATTTTTTGGCTTTTTTATTATACTTAGTATTATGCAAAGTCAAAGATTGTTCCTCAAAAATAGTTGGTCCCTCATGGGCCAATCCTTTGCTATTTGTTGAATTTCGTCCATTTTTCAATACCACCCATTCAAGAAATTGGATTTCATTATCAACTTCCATCTTAGCTAAATTATTTCCCGAGTCTTCAGAGTTTTGAGCACTAGTCGCAGTTTTACCCCTTTGCTTATACTTGGATTGTTGACATTATTTCTTCAATTTAGTATTTTTTACATGCGTATTTGAACTAACCTATGTGATCAAATCATCATTACAAATTTGTTTCTCTTTATTGGAAACTAGTATTAGGGTCATTATCATCAACTCCCTATGTGATTTATTGCATTCTTAGAAAAGAAGTACGATAACCAGTTGAAGATAAAAGGGAAAAAAAAATTCCTTTCGGGTGAAATGTTTTGAAGGCTTTATCTTCTTTTAAATGAAATGAATTCAATAATTCAATAGTTTCAACTGAATGGGTTAAGCTTCTAATTGAAATTTTAGCAACACGAAAAGGAAAGGAGATAAATTGACGCTTCTTTTTCTTTTCAAAGAAGGAAGACCGAGACTTATACCATCTATAGATTTCAACAACAAAAGATCTATCACAAAAAAATTGGGAAGAAGGAAAGGTTTTCCTTCAAACCTACACAACCTTATGTAAGTAGACTCTTCCTCATACATGTAAATCCCTTTTCCTTTGAGAAAATTTAAGGATTATTTTGTAAGTCTCATCAGTTGTGTTACAATAAGAATGTATCTAAATTCCTTCATAAATTTATCTTGTACTTGGAAAAATTGAAATGGAGCATTATGTCTCCATAATACAGGGTACCAAAATTGATCAGGGTCATTATCAATATCTACACTACCCCTTGGGGGAAATCGGAAATCCTTCAAATACATTATTTTACACCATAGTAAATACCAAATACGAGGTCATGAAAAACCTCTTTGTCTTCATATAATTTAAATGTTGATAATAAATTTCATTCAAAATGATTTATCCCAGTCGAATAATGCTTTCATCCAAACAAAGAAGTGTCATACATATAGAACATACTTCTGAATGTAGGATGTAGAATCCTATCCTACAAGCCATGAGAAAATCCAAAAAAAATCCCAGTAGGGATCAGATAACAAGCATATGTCAATATGAGTAGTATTGGTTGGCATTGCAGAAGATGGTGACAGGGAGCCTATCAACAAGTTCACTATGCCACCATGTGCATCTAGAAAAGAGTCAGCATCTGGAAGCCTAAGAAATTTATTTGGAGTGGGGAGTCACAACATTTTCTTGAATACATTTGGAGTTAACAGAATGAGATTCCTCCCTTCAACAACAATTTGAATCATTATGTGCTTCAAGTCAAATCTACTTGTGCACCAATAAACTAACTCTCTGGAATCAAAAGCTTCGGACATGCAACCAGCCTTCGCTAGACCAATCATCCAAAACTTAATAGCGAGTTTCTACTCTGGGGTGATATTGTAATGACATTGATAAGATGTAGACCAGTGAATTTTTTTGTCTTGACGAGTGAGGGAATTGACAATATCTCCAAATAAAGGTTCCTTCTTTTTTCTATTTTCCATCTTTCCCACTCTTTCCAACACACTTTGATATATGTGAAGGTTATTAATATGAATTATGGAGATTTAAATGATAAGAGGTTAATATCATTAATAGATTTTAATAAAACATTCTTTCAATATGTACACTTTCGTCAAGAATGCATGAAAACTTTTAATATAAGAAAATGATCTTTGGGAAAAAGTGACAATTAAGCCTCATTTACATATGACAACCCTCTTTTACTTGTAAATTATAACATCATAAATGCACCATAAATCACCTCGAGAATGAAAATTGTGAAAGGTTTCCTAGTGGGAAATATATTGAGTATGGGACATTTAGTGTGTTAGGAATGTAGAGAGACAAGTTTTGCGAAGGAGTGAGTCACGCAGGAGGACTTAATGAAGAGAGAAAGTCACATAGAGAAATGTTTTTATGTCAATCTCTCCACATGGGACATAACTCAAGAATTGGATAGTTATAGGGTCATGTGGTAAAATGGGGGCAGTTATGTAAGGAAAAAGTTGTTGCAGAAAAGGGTTAATGTGGAGGGGAAGTGTTGTGGATAAGTGGTTATATGTTGAGTTCTTGGCATGAAACATAATTCAAAAATACATTAAGTTTTAGCTCACACAAGAAAATTAAAGTGAGTACCTATGTTGAGTGTGGAGAAATAGAATTGATGCAAGTCTCAAAGAATAAACTTAATGCAAGGCCTCTCCACATAGTGCAAGTAAGAAAAATGACTAAGTGTTGAAAGTGTATAATTATTTCGTGAAGTAATGTGGAAATAAAGAACTTGTGCAGGATGCAGACGATTATGGATTGGGATAAAAGGAGACCTCTTTCACATAGCATAATTTAAGCATAAAATGCAAGGTTGATACATGAAAATGGATCAACATTTTGACTCCATCTATAGGACAATGACCCCCTATGGGTTGCTGAGAACCTATAAGGAGTTAATCATTGGGAATGGAGTTGAAAAAAATTATTTAAAAATAATGGATATGAATTGTGAATGTACAGAGTCATCTATGGTACATTGGTTGTTCAAAACCACTGTGATGATCAAACAAAAAAATGTTTCAAATGCTAGCCATTTACAGGTAGTTTTAGAAGTTCAACGTCCATGCCTTTTAGAAAATATGAATTGAAACCATAAATTTTCTCAATATGATAAGGACCAATCCACAAGGCATCAAACTTGGAGTGAAGAGATGGTTTCACTTTAGCCTTGTTTCGTAATAAAACAAATTGGCCTTTACAAAATCTTTAATTGTGGTTCTTGGATCAAAATATGTCTTCACTACCTCTTGATTTTTCTATATATTCAACATCACCTATGCTCTTTGCTCCTCCAATTATATCAACTGATAAAAATGAGTTTGTAAAGGTGTAGTTCCTTCCTCATATTTGATTATTGTGGCTATGGATAATGCGTTTAATTCCAAATGTATTGGTACTAAGGCATATTTTCCATAGACCAGAGAAAATGGAGAATGTCTAATACTTCTTTTTGGTGGGATCTTTTTTCCCACAAAGCATTAACAAGATTTTTTTTCCATAGACTAGAGAAAATGGAGAATGTCTAATACTTCTTTTTGGTGGGATCTTTTTTCCCACAAAGCATTAACAAGATTTTTTTGCCAATCTCTTTGGTTTGCAGTAACTGCCTTCTTGAGGATTTGTATTAGATATTTATTAGTTGATTTGGTCAATCCATTACCTTTTGGATAGTAATTTGATGATTGTCCCATTATTATTATACCAAATTTGCCAAAAAAATTATGAACTTGGAACCAATGAATATGAAACCATTATTAGTAATGAATTTCTCTGGAACACCAAATCTCGACAAAATATTCTCTTATAAAAAGTGGATAAGTTTTTTTCAACTGGCCTCCTTGTTGATGCTTGAATCTGTTAGGACCGAAACGGAAACCTCATGAGGATATAAATCCCCCTGCGTTTTTATAGAGGTGGTACTCCTCTGTTATGAATTTCGCATGACTCTAGGTCTTTAGAATGTGGGACTTTTAGAGAAGTTTGTCGTGGTAATCAAAGAAAAGATAAAGAGGCAAAAAATGAAAATGTTTTTATTTTTCATTAAAAAAATTTCCTGAGAATGGACCAAGAACCACACACATTCACACATTTAAAATAAATAAACAAAATTTCCTCACATCCATCATAGTTGGGCTAAAGATTTATGATCACATAAAAAATAAAAGAAAATGATCTGCATGCATAAGAGAACTTTGACAGAGTGATACGTGGGCATCTCAAACAAAGATAATGATAGATCAACCTCAAATACTCTATATTCAGAAAATTGGGTTACAAAGTACAGTCAAGATTGTTCCCAAAATAAATCTCTTGAAATTTCTAAAAATATATATAGTTTATTACATATTCTCTAAAATTTAAATGTGTTTGTCATAAAGACTGGGATTGAGGCTCTCGCAGAAAATAAAGAATATATATATAAGAATGAAGTTTGTAGAAGGAAGAAAGTGGGCGGCGGAAGACAACAAGACCTAGTAAGAAGAAAAAGGAAATTATCAGTCTTCGGTTAAACCTTTATATTTAAAGTGGTGGAGTAATTGGATGAAGGACTTGATAAAGAAAGAAGGATGTGATTAGTATGAACTTACTATGATGATATCTCTCTTAATATATATTTCACTTGCTTGTTTCTTTCCTTTTCTTGTCTTCAATGACAATTACAGGAACCGTCTCAACTGTTTCATGCCCTTTTCAATTAAAGTATTTAAATAAACTTTTATTTTCACAATTTAATTAATTTCTCATTAAAATAGGATGACTGTAATTTGATTTTTCTGGAAGTGAAAACCAACTTTTTTTAACCATTTAAACCACTTTCAATGTTCTCTTCATCTTCTCATATTTACAACGATATAAGTTTGTGCAAATCCATCGCCCGGATCTCAAGATATGAGCTTGTGAAGTTGAGTTGTCATGCAGGCCCATTAAAAATGAAGCTGACTGATATTTTAATTTCTGAGAAAATGTATCACCTTTCATCACTTTAAAACTATACCAAAATCTTCTACGTTGAAATATCTTTCCAACGATATAACATTTGTGCAATTTCGACACCCGAAGCTCAAGTTATTGCTTCCGCAAGATCGTGTCTCAACCATTGTCGATCAAGTTTGATTGGTAAATGCGGACCCTTGATTTAATTTCGACCTCCTTTGTTGAATTTCAAATTTTATTCATTATTCTTATCCCACATGTATGAGAATAAAACAGTCTTAGTGGTATATAATGTTAAGTGTAACATACACTTGACAAGAAATAAAAAAGAGAGGAGGCTATGGAGCTTGGAGGATTCGACCCTTGGAAAATTGTTGAATACAATAATAATTTTGCATGACCAGTCAGCCACCAATATGCTCAGTCAGCAATGATGAGTCACCCAACTAAATTTTTCCACATGTCATCACCGGGTAGGTCAAGAATCTTCCATATGTCATCCAATAAAACTACGCCATGTGTCACTTCTTATATGCTTCCACATGTCTCCATTAATTAGTTTCCATGTGGCACCATCCATTAACTGTCATGTGGATATATCTCATTGGTTAATAAAGTGCCATGTGTCACTTGGAGATGTTCCTCATGGAACTTACGATAGGAAAAATATTATTAAAATAATAACATCACCAACCCGCGAACCTTGAACCCATGGTAACTCATATATTTGGCTAAGTGTTGGAGAAGTTACATAGTAAAGAGTAGTAAAAAGAGTTGTGTGCATTATGAAGGTGGCAGAAATCAAAGTGCATTGTGAGGGTAGCGGAGATAAAACATACTCTTAGGAAAATTCACCAACCCGGGAACCCGCGGTAAGCCATAGTAAATAAGATTAAGTCTGGAAAGTATATAATGGGTCACATGAAATATGGAAAGAAATATCGAAAATATGAAAAATGAAAAGAAATATATGGGAAATAAAGGAATTACGTGAAATTTGAGAAAGTAAAAAAGGAAAAGGAAATCAATGAAAAAAAGGGATAATGAAAACGGAAAGGAAAAATAAAAAGAAATGGGAAAATAAAGGAAAAGGGAAATGAATGTGAACGTGGAAAGGAATAAGGAAAAATGGCTAAGTGTGGAAAATGGTAAGGGGAATATGAAAGTAATAAGACAATGGAAAAAATGAATAAGTATAGAAAGAGAGAATGAATAGAGGTGAAGGAAAAGGAGAGGAGAGAACATGTCACTTAGAACATTTTTCATATTTCTTCTTGTAATACCTCCATTGGACTTCTGGACAGAAGAATGTATATCTTGGTCATGGAGACTCCAATTTTGATTCTGTGAAATGCATGGAAAAGATGATATCGACGGTTATGCAATGAACACATAATACTTCAAAAATATTCATCTTCCAATATCATTTTTTTTTATTATTATTATTCCAGGAGCGGGAACATATAGGTGACCAAATTTTGGTCAACAACTGGCTCCAACTGCGGGACAATGACCCCCTGTGGGTGGCTGAGAACACCGGAATCTTAAGCCCAACTGCCTTCTCCATTGGGCTATGGAGTTATCTTCAAAATGAACTCTTGAAATTCTTCTTCTTTCATGGAGTTATCTTCAAACTTCAATATAAATATTGCCTTATTGTGCAAAACTGAACTGAAGAAACAAAATATGTACATACATGATCTACCTACCCTAACTTACTTTAAAGAAAGGGGCACCTTAGGTGTAGGAATATTTCCAATGGAGCCATTTGAGAATCCCAATGACTTTTGAAATGGGCTCCAGCAATAAGAAAAAGAATGGGGTCGCTACCAATAAATCAGGAGCATGTCCAAAATGTACCACAATGGGATCGAGCAATGTGTGCAAAAAACTAGTTTGCATTGGCAGGCTTACAATACTTTCGAACCAATATTCAATATAATCTACTCGTGTCTACCCCAGAGTGTTGCTATCTTCAATCAAATGAGAAATTTATTTCTTGAAAACATTCTTTTTTTCTTCTTTTTCCACATTCAAGATTATTGTTTCATTGGTGATGTCTTGGCAATGTTCTTCTTCTATGCAATGGTTATCTTCTTTATTCTTAAAATTGTTTTCCTCCACCAATTCTTCTTTATTTTGGTTGAATTATTCTTGCATATTTGGTGGAGACTTTTTAATTTCTTCCTCATATGGATTATATGAGATGTTGATATCCTTTTCTCGGTCTTTGGAATTATTTCCTTCATTCTCAACAACAAGATTTGATTCAGAAAAGTCTTGCGGTGTTTCATGATATTCTTCTTCTGAATCATTCATTTCTTCCTTTTGTGTCCATGTGGGAGAGGGTGGGTGGGAAACAACATTTAAAGCATCAAAAAAAACATATGAATTCACCTTTGGGATGAATGGTTCTGCAAATGAATCTTCTAACACATCCCAACTAGTAATGGAGTTAGGCATTAATGAACTATACCATTCCAGATCATCATCTCATAGAGTTTGTAGGAATAATATACATGTAACATTATCTTCAGTGAGGTTGAAATCATAACATGTACCTTTAAAATTAATCAAGTGTTTCTCTACATCTTCTGAAGCATCTCCAAAGAATGTAGAAATTCCAGTAGGAATATTGGGCATTTGAAAGTCTACTCCTGGTAGATTTAAAGGGGTATTATGAAATCGCCTCCTTCTTTGAGTATTTCTCCCTTTTGCTGAGTCTTGCAAATACATTGATGGGCTTGATGAAGAATATAAAGAAGCATTATGACATGAATGAAACCCTTCATTTTTTATTTTTTCAATGGAGTTTCCATGGAGTTCATTCTCTTGAATCTTTGGTGCTTCTCATTTCTTTTAGAAATTACAAAAAAGGTGAGCCATGCTTAAAATAAGAAACAATATTCTTGAATCTTCTTCTTGAAACTTTGAGCCATGGAGATTTCTGGTTCCTCAAATATCTTGAAAATCAATCGTCCCCAGTATAGTCGCCAAAAATGTTGATGCTTGAATCTATTAGTGTTATAACCCTAAATTGCACCAGACATACTTACCTGGCATCAGGCCATCTCATTTGACTTCTTTGCAAGGCCACTACTAAACAAATTCTTATAAAAACACCCTGTTTGAAGGCATACGTGCCCTAATCCACTACTTCACGTGTGTGTACGCTAGTTGACCCACTACAACCCACGTATACCTAAAAAGAATGAAAAAATGGAAAGTTGTAGATGGAACACACATTTTTGGGTAAGTTAACTAAACCGACCGACCGCCCATAGTCGGTCACTCGACCAAATACCTAGCCCTTTCTATCCTATAAAATAAGGGGTAGGGGTCCCATTTGGAAGGAGGAAAATGATAGCAAAGAAACTATGCCCGATTTAGTACTCCCCTTGCCCCAACCTTTTGCAACTATCGTGTGAAGAGAAGCATATACAAAAGTAATGGGAGTTATGCTTGGGATGTTGGTAGAAAGTAAGAGACTTTAGGTCATTTCTGCATGCATGATAAAACCCTTAATGCTAGTTCGTAGGAGGGATTTCCCACCCACAACAGAATTGGCAACCATACTGGGGAATCTCTAGGGTTTTTGGGGGTACTTTTTGGGTATTTTAGAATTGGTTTACTACCTTTTTCTGAGTTTCTGCAAAAGTCTGAGCTAGTAGGGATTATGTTCTTCCATACCAGTACTCCCTTCTTCCTTCGCCTGACTATTTTTTCTTTTTTCGGGAAGCCACAGAGGCATATGCGGCCTGCAGAATGTCTACCCGCATATACACACACCCTGACTTCATACAACCCGCGTACATACGCTTGTTGCTGAAAGATCAATCACGTGTCTGAGTCTAGAGAATTTATTTTTTTTCAAAAAGAGGCAGTCATCCTCTCCCCTGTCAGAAGTGATCATTCTCAGGGGTTTTCTGGATCTAGTCTTGTTTTCTGTTGTTACAATCTGTAGCCTAGGTATAACCTCAGATTAGCTTTGTTTTCTCATATTTCTTTTCATCTTTTTCTGTTAGAGTGAGTTTTTGTACCTTTAAGGGGTTCTAGTCTTCAATACCAGTACTCCCTACCTAAGCTTATATGCTTGTATTGCTTCTTTTGAGGAGAAAAAGGGGTACATGCGACCTGTAGTAGTCCTGCACACGTGCATACGTTTCATGTATTTGGGCAGCCCATGTGCATACACTGGCTGTTGAAGTGACAGTCATGTGTTTGTCTGGAAACTTTTGAGGAGGTAGTCATCCTCTTCCCTGTCAATTTTTTTCCTCACAGGTTTTTCTTGTGTCTTTTGGTCTCTGTCATAGTAGTTTTCAGTCTAGGTTGTGTGCCAATATAGTTTGCTTTTGCATTTGAATGTTTTCTTCCTTTGCTAGGTTTTTTATGAGATAGTGAGTCAGTCTGATCCACCATTTTGGTTGTCAGTAACTCCCCACAGTCTGTGGTTGGATAGAAGTCCTTTTTGGCCTTGTATTGTTCTTATTTTGTTTTCACCTTTTGGCTTTAGAAAAGAAGAAGACATACAGTTTTAAATTTTATTGTTTTTGAAGCATAATAAAAAAAACACAATTTTTTTTTACTTCTTGGTTTGGTTAAAGAGTTGGTTGTTTGCATTAATCAATAGGAAAAATATTGGTTTCATAAGTTCTTGGATGATTGACTTAGCACAATAAGTAGCTCGTAGTCGAGTGAAAGCTTGGTTTGATTTTTCAGTTAAAAGATCTTAGAAAGAAAAAGTTTGAAAAGTTGGTTTAAAAAAAATTTAAAAGAGAAAATCTGAATTTGTCAAGAAGAAGTTATTTTGTTTCCAGCTTGTTGTTTATCTTCTCTTTCGTCTCGCAAAACATCACTAGTTTCACTTTCATAACCTTTGACTTAAGACAAGCCCAAAAAATTAACGATTAATTAAAATCAACTAGACTTTATGTTTTGTAGGGTACATCAACTAGTCTAGGCTAGAGCCTTGATTTAGGATTGGAGAGGAAACTCTTCAAGGCTGAAAAACATACATAAGAGTCTTTGCTAGGGAGACTCAAAAGTCCAGTATCGTAAAATTTATCTGGGAACCCCCTCTAACACAGGGTCTAAACATGAGGTCGCGTAAGGAAAGGTAGCGGAGATAACCCCTCTAAAACCGGACCAAAGGTAGTGGGGAATGCATATAGAGGGCTTGTCTTGGGACTCCGTTGATTGCATTTTCCATGGAGCTTCATGGGTCTCGAATCCATTCAAGGTCCTTAGTGGTATTCCGGAACACTTGCTTTCAATACCCGATTGTCGATTGTACCCACCTGGTGACTGTTTGCGTGCTGGCAACCTAATTGCCTATCTTTCTAGTGACTTACACAGGTGACTGCGGGGGTATACCGCGGTACCTAGGACAGAAATTGGGCCACACTTTGCAGAATATACCCAGAGGGTGCTTCCATATTCGAGTTGCAGTTGCACCAGTAAGTTGCTCTACTTTTGGTTGTTGTAACTGTTCTTCCAACTAGTTAGTGATTGCTTGTTTGATCTCATAGGTACTTTTTAGTGCGTGATGGTTTTCAAACGATTATAGATTGCCCTAGTGTGTCTTTGATATTTTCACATAGTGGAGGATCAGGAGCTCCACCAG
>SNQJ01S0034501.1:34433-50584 GCA_010110895.2 Picea sitchensis | reverse complement strand
GAGTGACCGATTATCGTCCATTGAGATTAACGCCCTTCTTCTAACTTATCCTATCCTTCCACTTTAGAATGATTTGAGGGTTGAAATTTACTCCGGTTCTCCGGCTCTCTAGACTTTGGGGATTTCAAATCTCAAATTTTGCTCCCCGTTTATCATATCCTTCACTTAATTTGATCCGACGATCGTGAAGACTCTCAAAGCATATCCATGATCAAGGATTTTGATCCATATCACATTTTTGTACTGTGCTTTCCCTTCTGAGCTTCCATCTCTGCATATTGTTCGCTTCTCCTCATGAGATTATGCTTTTCCTGTTTTCCATTGTCGTTGTTGTTCTTTCCATCAATGAAAAGCACACGCTTCCTATAAAACATGCCAACAGAGAGAAGTTTCTTCTTCAATCCAGGAACATAGAGAACTTTCTTCATCTTCATTAGCTTTCCTGAGTCTAACTTGTAGGAGGTTTCTCCTACTCCTTTGATCGGATACTGATAGTCATCTCCCAATTTCACCTTGTGTGGTGAATCCTTATGAGTAAGGTTAGACAAGGATTTTTTATAACTTGTCATGTACTTGGAAGCACCACTGTCCACCAGCCAAATGTCACTTCTATGAGTGACAGTTCCTGTAAGGGTCAAGATAAGAACATACTCCTCATCACTTGATTCATCTCCCTTTGCAACCTTCTTGGGTGGCTCATCATCTTCGGCTATATGAACATGACTCCTTTTATCTCCTTTATTTTCCCTTGGTATTTGAATGAGGGAACAATTCCTAGAAATGTTTCCCATTTTCTGACAACAGAAACATTTGATATTTGGGTTATTTCTTTGGCCCTTCTGAACCTTCTTGGGCGAGGAGGTTTCTTTCCTACTCTTTCCTTTCTTGGTGTGGGCAGCTAGGGATTGATCATCATATGTCATCTTCTCTTCTCTTGTTGATTTCCTTACTTCTTCTTGGTTGCAATCTTCCCAAAGCCTAATGAACTTGGGTAGCTTCCTTATTGAGCATATCCCTTGAATAAATGCATCTCATGACCTTGGGAGGCCATTCAAGGTCGTCATCACCATTTCTTCTCCATTCATTGTATCACCAATGGCTTCTATATGCTCCTTGATCTGGTTCACTCTTGAGAAGTAAGAGTGGATGTTTTCTGAATTCTACATCCTCGCGTTCTTTAATTAAGTTCTCAAGGTCATTCTTCGGTTGATGTTGTTTCCTTCAAATAGTCGGGTTAAGGCATCTATCATTTCTTTTGGAGTAGATAATTAGGATATATGATGAATAAAATGGTCCTTAATGGAGTATGCAATAATCCTCTTTTCTTTGACCATATCCTTCTTTTACTTTACTTTAGCCTTATCTCCCTCTGGTTATGAAACCTCTTCTTTAGTGAAATTCTCTAGATCACATTCTTCTAGGAGGAGGGATACTTTGTACGTCTAGGATCTGAAATTTTCAGCTCCCTCCAGCTTCTCATCAATCTTGGTTCTGGTAGTCATCCTACCCCTAAATAAAAAATTCTATATTTTGAAGATCTGATCCAGGAAAAATATGTGCTCCACTAAGGCACACTTGTTGGTGGTATTGTCTTGTTCCACAACCAATCCTATCAAGAAAAACGGATTATTTTTTCTTTTATATCTACGAATTGTCTTTTATTCAGGCCTGCTCTAATACCATGATATAATTTAAGAAGTTACAATTATCTTCTTTAACATTCATTAACAATTGCATGTAATAGGATCATTGAAAGATAAACAATCACATAACACAAGATATATCTTGAGAAATCCTCATGGGGGAGAAAGCCAATCAACCAATTCTTCAGTATAGATTCCTTCAACCAGTACAATGTCACGTCAACCAATACAATGTCACATTATAGCTCTCCACAAATAGACCAAGACCAAGATACCAAAGACCAAGAAACCAAGACCTCCTACGCTAGACCTCCTTTTCTATGCTCCAAATACACCAGAGAAGGCGAGTTGTGTATGTATACAAATGAGAGGAACTTGACCTCTATTTATACACATAACTTGACTTCTGAAAAGACGCAACCCTAAGAGGGGTCATTTTGAATTTTACAATAAGGATAAAAATAAAATAATAATTTATTTTGAGCCGATTTATACAGTAAGATTACAATAACCTTCTCGAGGTTTGACCAATACAAATACAAAAGCATGTCTTTTGTAGTTACATCAAAATATCAACACTCCTAATAGTGAAAGTTGCCAAATTAAAGGTGTTGCTTGAGGTCATAATAACAAAAAGAATAGCTACGACTGTTAAGAGGACTATAGTATTATATATATTAAGACTTGGATTTTTTCATGTCACTATTATGAACTCAACCAACACCTTTAATTTGGCATCTTTGACGGTCAGGAGAGCCACTTTAGCTGAGGTCGTGAAATTTAATATAATTTCACAACCTTGGGTAAAGTGGCTCTCCTAACAGTCAAAGATGCCAAATTAAATGTGTTGGTTGAGCTCATAATAGCAACAAGAACAACTCTAATTGTTAAGAGGACTGTAGTATTATGAACGGTAATATGATTTATAATCCAATTACTAGAACTTTTTTGAAACTGAAATTAGGGGAATCCATTATAACTTTTTTAATCGACCATAAGATATTATATAAAATGCCATAAATTATGAATTGCAAGAACACTGAACCTTCAATGGTTATGAAGCAAAAACAAAAATAGGCTCCCATGAAATCTCAAAATTCTTACGTTAATGAGAATTCATACAACAACCAATAGCGTATCTCATTCATAAATTCCAATTATTCTATAACCGGTTGTAGAATCAAATCGAAAAGCAATGAGATTATATAATTAAAAAACAGAATTCCAACCAAAAGTTTGGAGTTAATATTTATCACTTATTTGATCTATGATGTGGTTATGGAATTACACTCTTTTTTAGTTCATTGTAACATGAAAACTATTATTCACTGGAGAAATGAATAATTATGAATATTGATATTTTATTGATAATGATAAAGAAGATGATTACACTACCCTCGTGACGGTTTTCTATATAGCATTGACTAGTCATGAGGTGAGGAGGTACATGCCTCTTGATGAAGAGGTACGTGCCTCTTGATTTAATTAAATGATTTTATTTATTATTACAATTATTATATTTATTATTATCATTTTTATTATGTTTGTAACATTTCCACCCTCTTAATATTTTTCTTTTTCGTCAAAGAAAGGGTAGTGATGGGTATTGTCAGAGGAATTGTTCGGACTCCCATGATGAATCTTCTTCCGAAAGGTTTTTCCATTTGATAAGATATTCCTTTATGGTTTTGGAACATAACACCTTTTCCTTCGTGGAAAGAATACCTTTTGGTTCTAAAATAATTTTTCCTTTGTCAATGAATTCAGGGATTTTTGTTTGCATTGGTTGATCTTTCCCAAACAAATTTTTGAGACATGAAATGTGGAAGACATTGTGGATGCGACAATTGTTTGGCAACTCCAATCTACAAGCTACTTAGCTATTTTTTTTGTTAATTTTAAAGGGTCCATAGAATTTTGGGGCCAATTTGTTCTTCCCTTGTTGCTTAAGGGAAATTTTTTTGTAGGGTTGAAATCATACAAACACCCAATCACCTTCTTCAAATTCTATTTCTTCCTATGTTGGTTTAGAGAAAAATTAGTTCTATGCAAAACTATCAAAATGTTCCTTTGGTAAAGAAGTAGAATACCTTGGTCATCTCATATCTTGAGAAGGAGTTAAGGTGGAACCCGATAAAATCAAGGCAATCACATAATGGACCAAACCAGAGAACATATCAAAACTAATGGGATTCCTTAGATTAACATATTATTATCGAATATTTATCAAGAACTAAGCTCATTTGACAACACCCTTGGCAAAATTATTAAAGAAAATTCCTTCAAATGGGATAACAATGCACAATAATGTTTTGAAACATTAAAAAGGGTTATGTCATGTACACCTATGTTACCAACACCAGATTTTTCAAAAACCTTTGTAGTAGAATGTAATGCATCAAGAATTGGAATAAGAGCAGTATTAATGCAAGATGGCCACCCAATAACATTTGAAATTCAAAATATCAATAGAAAGGAAGAGTTAAAATCTACCTATAATAAATAAATGTTAGCTATTATGCATGCATTAGCTAAGTGGCAACAATATCTCTTAGGAAGAAAATTTTCGATACGTATTGATCACAATAGTCTTTAATACTTACTAAGACAAAAAAACATTGTCCACAGAACAACAAAAGTGGATGGAGAAACTTTCCACTTTTGATATGGAAATATTACACAAAAAGGGAAAGACAACATAGTTGTTGATGCACTATCATGAAAAGATGAGGAAGTAAAAGAATATGCAACAACAATAGTCACTCCAGATTGGTTGGATGAGATTCGAGTTGAGTATGCCAAAGCTCCTGAATCTAATTCCATAATCAACAATTTAGACCAAAACCCAAAATTTGAATGGAAAAATGACATTTTATGGTACAAGAATAAAATCTACCTAATTTCGTCCTCAAAATTTAAAATGAAAGTATTAAGGGAGTCACACAACTCCCCAACATCAGGACATGTGGATTTTTTCAAAACCTACTATAATGCATGAAAATCATTCTATTGGAAAGGAATGAATAAGGATATTCAAAGATTTGTTGTCGAATGTGAAATATGTCAAAGGAATAAAAATGAAAATGTTACGACTCCATGATTACTTCATCCCCTACATATTCCTGAACAAAAATGGGAAGAGATCTCAATGGATTTCATTGAAGGGCTACCCATGTCTGATGGGAAGGATAAATTTTTTGTTGTGGTTGATAGATTAACCAAATATGCACATTTCATGGCGGTAAGAAAAACTGACTCAACAAAACAAATTGGAGATGTTTTTTGCATAAATATTTATAAGTTAGATGGGTTTCCAAAGGTAATTGTTAGCGATAGGGATGCAAAATTTAAAGGAAATTTCTAGAAATAATTTTGCAAAAATACTGGAATATCTCTTAATATGAGCTCTACCTATCATCCACAAATAGATGGTCAAACAAAAATTGTAAATAAATGCTTAGAAACATACCTACGGTGCTTTATGACAGATAAGAAAAATAAATGGTCTCAATGGTTACATTTAGCTTAATGGTGGTATAACTCTACATATCACACTTCTGCTAAAATGACTCCTTTCCAAGCCATATATGGTTATGAACCACCTAAATGGAAAGAGTTTGCACTAATTACTACTAAGGTCCAAGAAGTAAGAAATAAGTTAGAGGAAGAACAAAAAATCATACAAATATTAAAAGAAAACCTAACAATAGCTCGTAATCGAATGAAACAATTAGCAGAGAGAAAGTACGTATTCTAAATGCTTCATATGCTCCTTCCAAGTTTTACTGTAAATAAGAATATCATCAAAGAAGACCAATACAAACTTCCTTAAGTAGGGGAGAAAAAGTTGATTCATAGTTGCTTGGAAGGTAGCTGGTGCATTGGTTAGAATGAATGACATGACTTTAAACTCATAATGACCTTCATGTGTTTGAAGAGCAGGTTTTTGTACATCTTCTAATCATACTCGAATCTAGTAGTACCCTGATCTTAAATCCAACTTTGAGAAGTATTTAGCTCCATGGAGTTCTTCTAACAACTCATCTATGAAGGGTGTTAGCACAAACATCTGCAACGACAAAAGTAACTCAAAGGTGTTGTGAGCTCTAGTTATGGAAAGTGGTGCTACCAAAATTTTTGTTCGAAGAAATTTGACCAAGTCCTTTTTTTGTATAGGAAATGTCCAAACCCATCATTTAGAGCAGTCCATTTTAGGCTTGAAATACAAGCAAATAGACAAGTTCAATTTTCAACGGTGGAGATCCCATGTACAGTTCATATTAGTGGCTCTCTTGCTTTCAAAGTTTCAAAGTCGTGCAAGGATTAACGACCAGACAAAAGTCCCGAAGTCCTGAAGTGATGAGAGACTGCCACATCAATCGGGAGAAACTTAATTCGGGAGATTTACATGCTTTACATCCCGAAGTCCCGAAGTCCTGAAGCCCGAAGTGCTGAAGTGACGAGAGAATGCCACATCAATTGGGAGAAAGTTACTTCGGGAGATTTCCATGCTTTACATCCTAAAGTCCTGAAGTCCTGAAGCCTGAAGTGTTGAAGTGACGAGAGACTGCCACGTCAAAGAGGAGAAAGTTACTTCGGGATATTTCCATGCTTCACAATCCAAAACTCTCGAAGCCCGAAGTGTAGAAGTGTCGAAGACACTTGGAACTCATTAGTTCAGATGCGTGGTGCTCATCCTTCAGTAGTTGTGACATCATATAAAATCAGGCCGCCACGTCACTCCAGGCTCGTACTACTCTAGGAGTGTTTCATGCTTCATAATCCAAAAGTCCCGAAGCCCAAAGTGCCTAAGACACTTGGCACTCATCCATCATGACTTGCGGCACTCATCCATGGAGAAAAGTGGCTTCCATATAGCCTTGACATGTGGCACTCATTCTAGGTCATTAGGTTGCGTCATTCACCCATTTCCACATGACATGTGTCACTCTTATTTCCATGACACGTTAGCACATGACATCAGTCCACCACGTCGGATTTGGGAGATCGTCCTCCGAGAGGTATTCCTACTCATCATTCAAAGCTCCCGAATGCCAAAATTGGTGTCATTTCTAAACATGGTTAATGGATATTGGAGTTGGCAGATAGATAAATTTTAGCAGGGGCGCTGAAACAGTAGGGTTTCCCAGATCACATATTGCTACAAGATCGACGACCACACTTCATTGTGGGGACAGAACATGCTTGAACATTAACATTCTAGAGCGGTCCCGCAATCGAAACCATGGTATAGCTAGAGAGGTACGTGGTAGTTGGTGGTGGATTGCAGGAATCAGAGCAGTGTGGATCAAAACCACCTTGACAACTTCTGCAATCACATGCCTATATCACATCTAGGGTCCAATCCGAGAGCAGCGCGTGGTGAACAAACTTGGCGTTAAGACAAATAATCAAAAGGAAAAGTCACGAAGAGAGCAGGATGCTAGCAGACCACGACCAGTCCCTCACAGAGAAAATGGGAATGTAGAATACTCCCAGAATGACCTTTCAGTTGTGACACGTTATCAAGTTGCTGGAATCGCTTTCATATCAGATTAGATGAGGTTATTGAGATAACTCAAGTATGTCCTATTTTTTTAGGGATTTTGTTGTAACTTCCCAAATTTTAGGGTACGAGTCATCAAACAATTGTTTCTATTTTGGGAAAATAATAATTTTTGTAACAAAAGGTATCTAAAGGAGTTTGACCGCCTGGAAACTATATATTCTAATGTTTTTCATGTAAAAAGGGTTTGACCCAAGACCCGAGGGGTTTTGAGAAATGGAATGATTGTATATTTCAGTTTGTCAGTCGGAGGGGCATGTGGCTGTAAATTGTATGTTATTGAAGATTCATATGAGTTGTTTCATCAGATTTGTCTTCTATGTTCTATGTTCTATGTTCTATTCTTCATATTGTTTGAATGTATTGCTGATTTTTGTGGATTAACGTTTTCCTTTGATTGATATATTCTTGATGTAGTAGAAGATTTGTTGTAAACTTTCCTATTTATCATTGTTTATTGTTCAGGCACATCTAAATTCTCTTTGCAGAGAGGATCTTTGCTTAGCAGATAATCATCTTTATGTTAATTCTCTTATTCTTCTCTTCATCATTACACAAATATTTTGTCTGATAGGCAGCTTAAATGGCTTCAATGAGAAGACTATTTATGACTCCATTTCCCAATGGTCCATCACTGACTTGTAGTGATATCTGTTGTATTTTCCTTTCTTTAAAGTCTTGTTGATCCCTAATTTCAAACCTATTAAAAAAAATTGTATGTTACCAAGATTACTCCCATTTGAAGTCTGGGGTGACTTTTGGAGTGATAACATAAATGGCGACGTTGCCAGGGAACGAAGTGTGAAGCTATTTTCCCTGGGAGAACGACGTAGATCCAACTCTTGATGGTAGACAAGAGAGGGACACATAAATTGATTGTAATTATCTACCTGGCGACTCCACAATCAAATAATCCACTGGGGAGGATCTTGTTGACAAAAAGATGACCATACGAAAGGGGATGACCAAGTATCAACTTATGAGATTTCTCCATGAACTCTTTCTTTTCTTTATCAACTCATTTCTCTCTTTCCCTTTACATATCAAGATGATTATCCTCTACTTTGTCTATTCGAATGATCATAATTCTTCCTTTATATATCCATCCTTGGAAGAAGAAGACCTACCCTCTGCCTATGTTGTAGATCTTGATCTTGTAGCTTCACCTCAGCCTATTCATAAGGATGATATTTGTATTGAAATTCCTCCTGAATTTGATCACTCTTGTAACCTTGAGGAGGTTGAAACTAATTCAAAGCCTTCTCAAATATCATCACCTTCTATTGTTATTGTTGAACCTTTCCATCATCTTGTTAAACCTCATATCCAACCCACTCGTTTTCAAACTAGAATCAGAGACAAGATGTTTAAACCTTTAAGGCTGCCATATCACCTTCATACTTATCCTCTTGATTTCCTTGAGAATCTTCCTTGGTTCTCTGGAGAATATCATGTTACAGCTGAGAGGCATTTGGAGGCCTTTGAGAACTTTGTTGATCAGTTTGAGATGGTTCATGATGATGTTACCATGAGGTTGTTCTCCAAATATTTGTTTGAAGATGTTGTTGTGTGGTTTAAAGTTTTGGAAGTCGATTCCATTGGTTCTTGGATCAAGCTATGCAATGCTTTTTTAAAGTGTTGGGGTGAGAACAAGTCCCTTGACCAGTACTTAGATATTTTTTATGCTTTGAGGAGAGGGGAAGAGGAAGTCTTGGTTATCTTCAACATGATATTTTACAGTGTTTATCATAACATTCCAATAGAAATCCGACCTTCCGAGACTACTACCATGGTATACTATGTTATGGCTCAACATTCAGAGCTTGTCCTTCTCTCAAGAGAAAGGAAATATTCATCCTTAAAATGATTATTTGAAGATGTTGAAGAAGTTGAGGAGAACATCTGTGCTAGAAAGAATATTCAAGATCGAGTATATTTTGAAAATCTGCACGCAGAAGATGAACAACAAGAGGACTATCAGTATATTTCAAATTTGCAGCAAAACGATAGTGAGTATGAATCAGATCTGGAACAACAACAACATTGTAAATATATTTTACATTTGGAACTAGATTCTTTAGTATGTACAGATTTTCCTACAGACAGGGATGCATTTCATGTTTATGATCAGTTTTTGAAATATTTTGAGCATGAGGTAACAGATGATTCTATAGATAATCATATGTTCCTAGTTGAGCATTATCAATATGATTTAAATTATGTTGTGCAATTATCTCGTGATAATTATTTTAAAGAAGAAGATGTCTCTCCTGATGACCAAGACCTGCTTATGAAAGAGAAAGAAGGTTATCAGTTTTTAAGCAAAGAGGCATTCATGGATGAGCATTATTTTCCCGAGGATCAACATGTTTCTGATCTAGGTTTCAAAGATTCATTTGCAACGTTGTTGAAGTCAAAATTTTCAGATTTTCTGAAAATTTCAGATTTCATTTCACTAGCATTCATGGGTGAGTATGGTTTTCTGAAGGATTCTATATCATTGTTAGTATATTTATGTTTTTATCTATTGATCAGTGATAGAGACACGATTATCTCAGTCTTGAAATTACTTGAATGGCTGTTGTGGAAATATGCTTTTAATTGACCAAATTTCACATTTGGTTAGAGGTAGGGTAGTGTAGGAAACAAGCTCGATTCCCGAGCATTTTATTTCCTTCAAGTTTGCAATAGGTAATAAGCTCGCTTTCCGAGCCTTGCTTTGCTTAGTTTATAGCGTTTCTTTCAGTTTTCTTGAATAACTGGCAGTTGTTGGCAGTGTTTAAAGGTTGGTTACATAGATGACTCCATATCCCAACAGATAAGGCGACTGGAACTACTAAGGTTCTTTGAATCATCACAGGGAGGCCCCCATCCTAGTTGGAGCCTGATGTTAGCACAAACATCTGCAATGAAAAAAGTAACTCAAAGGCGTTGTGAACTCTAGTTCTGGAAAGTGGCACTACCGAAATTTTCATTCAAAGAAGGTTGACCAAGTCCTTTGTTTGTATAGGAAATGTCCAAATGCAGCATTCAGAGAAGTCCATTTTGGGCTTGAGATGCAAGCAAATAGACAGGTTCAATTTTCTACGGTGGAGATCCCATGTACAGTTTAGATTAGTGACTCTTGTGCATTTGGAGTTTCAAAGTCGCGAAAGGATTAACGACTAGACAAAAGTATTGTAGTCTCGAAGTGATGAGAGACTCTCACGTCAACCGAGAGAAATTCACTTTAGGATATTTCCATGCTTTACAGCCCAAACTCCCGAAGTTCTGAAGCCCGAAGTGACGAGAGACTGCCATGTCAATCGATAGAAATTTACTTTGGGAGATTTCCATTCTTTACATCCTGAACTCCTAAACTCTCGAAGTCCCAAATCCTGAAGTGTTGAAGTGACGAGAGACTGCCATGTCAACCGGGAGAAAGTTACTTCGAGATATTTCCAAGCTTCACAATCCAAAACTCCCGAAGCCCTAAGTGTCAAAGTGTCGAAGACACATGGCACTCATCAGTTCAGACGCGTGGCGCTCATCCTTCAATAGTTGCAACATCATATAACATCAGGCTGCCACATCACTCTGGGCCCATACTACTGTTGGATTACTGAGAGGGGGGGGTGAATCAGTAATATTGTAATTATAATCCTTTTTCTTCAAATGTTATATCAATGTAGAATTATTATCCAATAATGAGCAATATGAAATAAACAATCACACACATACAGAGTACACCAGTGTTTTACATGGAAACCCAAATCGAGAGAAAACCACAGAATGATTTTTCTTATATGTCTTGAAGAATTAAATTCATTGGAAGCACCAACTTCCTTTGTTTTCCAGCAACACAACTGGAAGGCTCAACCTTGTTTCTTAGGCTAAGGGAAGATCCAGCTCCCAAATTCTCGGCTACAACTAGAAGGGAGGGATACAACCCCTATGTTCTCCGCTACAAGCTGGAAGGTGGCTACAACCACCTATCCTTGCCAGATCCAAATGCCACAGTAGAAGTAGAATGATGGACCACTTTGTCAACTTTGTCAACATGAGATATAATGTTGTACAAATGTATCAAACTGTACCACTTCCCTATATCCAATCTATGCAATTTGCCACAATAATCAAACCGTGCATGGGCCCAGACATGTATCTACAAAAATACAATATCTGTGACACATGAGATGCCTCCCACATATAACTGCCTCCTATTTGTTATGCAGCCTACTTATGCCTTATGAAACTAGGGTTTCCTTTCACTTCAAAATTTTTGACCCTCTGTAACTTCTTTCACATAGATTTGTAACTTGTCACTATATCCGGACTATAATTGTACCCTGTGTATGCATCCTCATACATATCTCTATCAAAGGGAAAGCATATATGTCTCTCTCTCTAGTCATGTGACACATAGGTGTGTGTAATCATGAACAAATTTAAAATCCCTCACGAAGTATTAGTCATCGACCCCTTTCTGATATCCAATTTCTCAATACATCAAATAAATACAATATCTCAACCATGTACCATAAAAACTCTTAGCCATATGCCGAGAAATACAAGATGTGCATCAACAAGATGTATCAATGATAAATATACTGACACTATATTTCTGTAGATCTACTTGTAAAAATCCCATTAAGCCACTAGTCTCTCTAGGGAGAATCCTCAAATCTCAGTACCATTTCCTCATGCATACATCAAAATCCAACTATTCATAGAATGAGACATACAGACAATGGATGGATCACGGTGTGTCAGGCATCTAGAACTTCAGGGGCCCGATCTCGAATATAAGAACCTACACCTTCATCTTCTCAAGTTTCATGGCTTTATCAACATGTACTCACCTATACACATCCAACCCGCATACATGTACTCACCCCATACACAAACAACCCACGTATAACTCAACACGTATGCACCCTATACACAACCCGTGTATGCCTCCAGACATGGTTTTCTATGAATTAGAATTTCTCGTCAACCCTTGAGTACTACCTGGGCGTTAAGCCACTTTAGATGTATCCACAAGTATTTACAAGTATCTTTACACAAGAAAATAGATGTACAATATGTACAAGTGCATTTTTTATGAGTGAGCTTTGCCTCTAATTTATATCTTCATGTAGCCTTAAACTCCTTAGTTTAGGAGAAACGCATTTAAAATAATTTCTTTTGCAAAGCACTTTGACCCTTAGGAGCTTCTATAAGACTTATGAGGGGTTATCCAACTTCATATGTTCATAACTCTCTAACCATGAGGGTTATGTGGCTTTCCACATACCATCAGAAATAGAATGACAAGAGCACTATCATCTAGGATGGTTTCTGACAAATTCATTTTTCTTCAACTCATTATTCCACAAATAAACATAGGTTCTCTTACTTTGCAAGTGTGTTCCCATGAGGGCTTTCACCATAAAGGGGACCACTTTAGATTTCATCCATATTTGTTGCTAATTTGTAAACCATGAGACAATAATGAGTCATCTTTACATCAAAAATATTGGGTCCATTTTTGGAAACCTTTGTGCTATGGGGCTTTCTTCAGGGTTGACATCAATGAAAACCAACCTTAATCAACCAATATCCCCTTTGGCATTGATGGCAACCTCTTATGAAATCTTTGAAATCATATCCTCATGCTTCCCACAGACCATGCCTCTATCCTCTACATCTGATAAATTTGCTCCCCATGGGGCATGCCCTCTTGTCCTCTGCATATGATAAATCTTCTCCCCCCAGAACCATGCCTATATCCTCTGCGTCGATAGAAATCTCCCAACACTTTCCATGTTAATAAAGGTATCTTTTCCATCTGGGGCTACTCCCTAATTTGAACTGAACTATCATCTCATGGTGCTTCAAAAAGATAAGATAAGCATTCAAAATTCATTCAAAAACATTCATTTTGGAGTGAAATTACTCCTAGTCTTTGTAGATATTCAAAGGCTTCAGTGGAAGTGATTTTTTAAAGATATTTGCCACTTGTTCTTTTTTCCCGCCACTCAACTCGATTATTAGGTTTACGCAGCCTTCTCCCATAGAAAGGGATGCTGATTGGAATGTGATTAGTCTTGTATTGCATCACTGGGTTTTTTGAGATCTTGATGGTGCTTGTCATTATCACAATAGATTGGAATAGATCATACTCAACGCAATATGTCTGTGAGTTGTTTCGTCAAAGATACAGTAGTACAACATGATCTTTAGCGCAATATACTCTGCCTTGGTATGAATAGAATCTTTTGATGATTGTTTCTTGCTTAGCCCTTGATACTAAACACTCGCACCCAAATAGAGCGTTGCTCCTGGTGCTTGGTTGGTCATCAATGCAATACCCAATGCACGTTTGTTTAGTCAATAGGTGATAGATTGTTTCCTTTTGGATACCATAATCCAAGCTCTTGTTCACTTTGAGATATTTGAAATCCTCTTCACTACTAATAAATATGATTCCTTTGGTGCTTCTTGAAATTGTACCCATTTGTCCAATTGCCTGCATTACATACGGTCTCGATGTTGTCACATATAGTAGAATTTTGCGCCAATCCATTTGACCTATATTTCCTCTTATCACGTAGACTTCAGATCATCATCTTTGCTCAACTTGCAACTAGTTTGCATGGGGAGTGATAATTGGTTTGCAATATTCCACTCTGAACTTCTTTAGCATTTCTCTAATATACTTGAGACGAAATAAAAAATTCCTTAGTTGCTTTAGCGTATGTCCGAAGTCCAGAAAGAAGGATAGTTCTCAAGTAATGACATTTCAAATTCATTTTGCATGTCTTTTGCAAATTCTGGCTTAACACATCATCATCACTACCAAAAGAAATAATATCATCAACATAAAATTCAATCATCATCACTACCAAAAATAATATCATCAACATAAAATTCAATTAATAAAATATTACCTTGACTTACCTTAATGTAGAGGTTGTTGGTTGCACTTCCTTTTCTGAACCCCACCTGTTGTAGATACTTATCCAGTCTAGAGTACCATGCTCTAGGAGCCTGTTTTAGACCATACATGGCCTTCTTTAATTTACACACATAATCTGTGTTCTCTGACAACTAAAATCCTTCTGGTTGTTGAATGTAGACTTCTTCTTCAAGTTCCACATTCAGAAAAGATGATTTTACGTCCATTTGATATACTTTAACATTTTTAGAGCATGCATAAGCTAAAAGCAAACAGATTGCTTCCATTCTGGCAACTAGGGCAAATGTCTCTTCAAATTCGATTCCTTCAATCTGTGCATATCCTTTACATACCAATCTAGCTTTGTTCCTTGTAACATGTCTATCTTCATTCAATTTATTCCTGAAAACCCATTTTGTGTCGATCACATTCTTATTTTTTGGTAATGGAACCAATTCCCAAGTGTCATTTTTCTCTATTTGATCCAATTCTTCATCCATGGCCTTATTCCAAAATTCATCCTTGCTGGCTTCTTCAAAACAATTTGGTTCAATTGTAGATAAGAGTGCCAGGTGTGTTTGTTCTGGTGAACGGATTTTTCTTCTAGTCTCAACTCCTACATCTTTGTTCCTAATAATTTGATCTGAAAGATGATTCTTTTGTACTCATTTACTGGGTGTCTTTGGAGACACTTGCTAAACTTTCTCTTATGATTCTGTCGGATTCTCTTCATCTTCCTCTTCTACTTATTTTTCAGCTTCTTCTTCGAAAAGTTGTTCCATTGATTTTTTTTCTTCTTCCTTTGATTCTGGTCTGCCTGTTTCATCAATTGTTACATTGATGCTTTCCACAAGTTTGTTTAATCTTAGATTGTAACACTTGTATTCTTTCCTTGTACTTGAGTAACCAACAAGTAATCCTTTGTCCACATGAGAGTCAAACTTTCCCATTCTACCATCTTCTCTTTTGATGTATCATTTGCTTCCAAAAAATCTAAAGTGCTTCACATTTGCTGGTCTTTCTTTCCATAGCTCATAGGGAGTTTTATCAGTGTTGTTTATGAGAATTACTATGTTTTGAATGTGAACTGTTGCATGCAATTCCTATGTCCAAAATATATTTGTCAATTTGGAATCCTTTATCATTGTTCGAGCCATTTCCTGCACTGTCCTATTCTTTCTTTCAACAACTCCATTCTGTTGAGGTGTCCTAACAACGAAGAATTTCCTTTTTATTCCATGAATGCTACAGTAGTCCATAAATTCCTTTGAAGTGAACTCTCCTCCCCATATCTCAAGCATTTTATTCTTGAATCCATCTCATTTTCAACCATTTCCTTGTAGATCTTGAAGTTTTAAAAAGCTTCTGACTTGTTCTTGAGAAAACAAACTGCATTCATTCTTGTATAATCATCAACTAATAACATAAATTATCTCTCACCTTTTAAGCCCTTTGTTGTAGTTTGTCCAAATCAATCAGTATGCACAATTTCCAGTGGTCTTGTTGTTGAATATTCCTTTGATTTGAACCTGGTTTTTGTTTGATTTCCTTGTTGACAATGCTTGCATAAAGTGTTGGTTGGTTTCGTGATCTAGGGCATTTCTCTGACTGCTTCTCTTTTGCTGACTTTGACAAGGTTATAAAAGTGCATGTGACCCATTCTTCTGTGCCATAGAAAACTTTCATATTCCTTTCCTAGACAACACATTTTATTTCCAACTTCACTTAACACATATATGTTGTTTGAATTTCCTGCAGCTGTACCGACCAATTTCCCTGAACCTTCTCTTCTTATCTCACACTTTTGTGAATTGAAAGTAACTTTATGACCTTGGTCACACATTTGATTCACACTTAGAAGATTATGTTTCATATCTTCTACCAGTAGAACATTTTGTGCCTTTTCTTTCTTGTTACCAATTCGGACCGTGCCTTCTCGAATGATTTTGGTTGAATTATCATTTCCAAAGGAGACTGATCCATTTCTTTCCTTTCGCAATGTAAGAAATTTGTCTCTATC
>SNQJ01S0034501.1:12772-31511 GCA_010110895.2 Picea sitchensis | reverse complement strand
CCCATGTAGCCACTTGTCTCTCTAAGGAGAATCCTCAAATCTCCATTGACATTCCTCATGCATACATCAAAATCCAACTATTCATAGAAATAAGACATACCTTTTGAACCAATGGATGGATCTGATGTATCTGAGTAGTCTAGACCTTCCTGGGAGCTTGATATTAGAATCTAAAACCTTTGCACCTTCATATTCTCAAGTTTCATGGCTTTATCAACATGTACTCACCCTATACACATTCATCCCGCGTACATACCCTATACACATCCATCCCACATATATCTTCAATGTATACACACCCTATACACAGACAGCCTGTGTATGCCTCATAACATAGGGTTTTCTGTGAATCCGAGAATTTCGCCGTCAACCCTTCATGCTACCTCAGACGTTCGCCACTTCAGATGTATCCACAAGTATTACAATAATATTTACACAAGAAAATAGATATACAATATGTACAAGTGTGTCTTAATGAGTGAGCTTTGCCTCTTATTTATATCTTCATGCAACCATACACTTTCCTTATTTTTAGGGCTTCTTTATTTAAAATAATTTCTTTTGTAAAGCACTTTGACCCTTGGGGTCTTCTATAAGACTTATGAGGGGTTCTACAACTTTGTATGGTCATAACTCTCTAACCGTGAGGAGTTATGTGACTTTCCACATACCAATGGAAATGACATGACAAGCACTATCTATCTAGGATAGTTTCCCTGACAAATTCACTATCCTTCAACTCATTATTCCAAAATTAAGCATGGGTTCTCTTACTCCACAAAGCATCTTCCCATGAGGGATTTCACCATAAAGAGACCACTTTGGAGTTCATCCATATTTACTTATAATCAACCATTACGAGACAATAATGAGTCATATTTACATCAAACAATCTTGGGTCCATTACCCAAACCTTTGTGCTACGGGGCTTTCTTCAAGGTTTGACATCAATGAAAACCAACCTTAATCAACAACTACTTTGGGAGTTTTTCATGCTTCATAATCCAAAACTCTAGAATCCTGAAGTGTCGAAGTGTCGAAGACACTTGGCACTCATCTGTTGGGACTTGTGGCGCTCATCCATGGAGACAAGTGGCTTCCATCTGGCCCTGACATGTGGCACTCATTCCAGGTCATTTTGTTGCATCATCCACCCATTTCCATGTGACACGTGTCACTCTTCTTTCCATGGCATGTCATCACATGACGTCAGGCCACCATGTTGGATTCAGGAGATCGTCCTCCAAGAGGTATTCCTACTCAACATTCAAAGCTCCTGAATACCAAAACTGGCGCTATATCTAAACATGTTTAAAAGGATACTGGAGTTGGCAGATAGATAAATTTTAGCAGGGGCGCTAAAATAGTAGGGTTTCCTAGATCATAGATTGCAATAAGATCGATGACCATACTTCATTGTAGAGATAGAACATGCTCGAACATTAACATTATCGAGCGGTCCCGCAATCGAAACCATGGTATAGCTAGAGAGGTACGTGGTAGTTGGTGCTGTATTGCGGGAGTCAGAGCGGTGTGGATCCAAACCGCCCTTGACAACTTCTGAAATCATGTGCCTATATCATATCTAGGGTCCAATCTGAGAGCAATGCATGGCGAAAAAACTTGGCGTTAATCCAAATCATCAAAGGAAAATTCACAAAGAGATTAGGACACTAACAGAGCACGACCAGTCCCTCATAGAGAAAACATGAATGTAGAAGACTTCCAGAATGACCTTTCAGTTGTGACACATTATCAAGTTCTTGGAATCACTTTCATATCGGATTAGATAAGGTTATTGAGATAAATCAAGTATGTGCTATTGTTTAGGGGGTTTTGTTGTTACTTCCCAAATTTTAGGGTACGATTCATCAGGCAGTTGTTTCTATTTTGGGAAAAATTTAATTTTTGTAACAAAAGCTATCTAAAGGAGTTTAAACTCCTGGAAACTATATATTCTAATGTTTTTCATGTAAAAAGGGTTCATCCCAAGACCCGAGGGGTTTTGAGAAATGGAATGATTGTATATTTCAATTTGTGAGCTAGAGGGGCAAGTGGTTGTAAATTGTATGTTATTGAAGATTCATATGAGTTGTTTCATCAGATTTTTCTTCTATGTTCTATTTTCTATTATTCATCTTGTTTGAATGTATTGCTGATTTTTACGGATTAAAATTTTCCTTTGATTGATAGATTCTCGATGCAGTAGAAGATTTATTGTAAAATTGCCTATTTATCATTGTTTACTATCCAGATACATCTAAATTCTCTTTGCAGAGAGGATCTTTGCTTAGTGAAAATTCATCTTTATGTTAATTATCTTATTCTTCTCTTCATCATTACACAAATATTTTGTCCGATAGGTAGCTTAAATTCCTTCAATGAGCAGACAGTTTATGACTCCATTGCCCAATGGTCCATCATTGATCTACAATGATATCTGTTGTATTTTCCTTTCTCTAAAGTCTTGTTGATCCCTGATTTCAAACCTATTCAAAACAAATTCGTATGTTACCAAGCTTACTCCCATTTGTAGTCTGGGTTGACTTTTGGAGTGATAACAAAGGGTATAGGAAAAAAAAATTATAGTTATTTTACTTAACCCTAGATAGTCTATACATAGACTGAAAGATCCATCCTTTTTCCGAACCTATATTATTGGGGTTGCATGTGGGTTCCTGCTTGTCGTAATAACCCCACATTTCAATAGGTCTTGAATTAACCTTTCTATTTCTGTCTTGTGGTGAGGATATTGATAAGGTCTAATATTAACTGGTGTTGAATCTTCTTAACCTGAATTATATGTTCTATGTTTCTATTAGGTGGCAACTTCATAGGTAAGTCTTGGAATACCTTGTCTTATTTTTGGATTAATGTTTGAATCTATGGATGTTGAGATTTGACTATTTTTGTTGTTAATAACTCCATCCGATGACTGTGTGCCATGTAAGATAGTGTTATTTTTCAAATTAAATTCCCATTTTTTGTGAGGATATAATTTGGGTGGGAGGCGGCTGGAATCCGTATAATTTTTATTTTCTTCCTTCCCATTTGAATTTTATAAATTGTTTTTGGTGATTTGCAAAATAAGTCCCTAGCATTTGTAACCATTGAATTCCCAAGACGACATCTACTCCTCTGAAGGGTACGGTGTAGAATCCAGATTCCAATTCGTAATATGCTACTTGAAGCTTGATGTTGTGGAATTTTCCTATGCCATTTTTTTTTTTACCATATGCCACCATTAATCTTATATCTGCGGCTGGATATATGAATAGTTTTAATTTCTTTGCAATATTTACATATTTGAAATTATGGGTGCTCCCTATATCGACTAGAATGGTGACATTTTATTTTTTTATGTGCCCTTTTAGTTTTAACATTTGTGGTTGTTTTATTCTTGTTATTGCATCCAGGGATATCTTGGGCATGGCCTCATCAGTTTCTGTATTGGGGGCCTCACCTTCCTCTTCAATTTCATTATCTGAATCACTTTCAGATGTGCTTGATTCGTTCTCTTATTTACAAGAATATAATGTTTTATTGTTGCATTTGTGGCCAGGCGACCATTTGTCTCCACAATATTGACATTTGCTTTCCCATTTTTTATTTGAGTCTTGATGACTGGCTTGACCTTCCCTCAAATGAAGTGGTAAATATTTGTTAGGTTTGTCTGTAGTGTATTTCTTCATTCTATCATCTGAATATTTATTTAACCTTTCTGGACTTGTGAATGTTGGTTTATTGAACTTGTTTTTTTGTTCTATTAGCCTTGTTGCGTGTCTTGCATCCTCAATTTTTTTAGGATTCCATAGTTTAACTTCACTATGAATGTAATATATTAGGCCACATATGTACATTTTGATGAGTTGCTCATCCGTGAAACTTCATTTCGTTGTTTCTAGAACCTCTCATTCATGAGTATAATCGTTTATGTTTCCCTTCTGTTTGAGATGCACAAACTTGTTATACAAGTCGTCATCCTCTTCGTCATGAAATATTTTAAGTAGGGATTGTGTTGACTAAGGTTGATTGTCATTGATGTCAACCCTTGAAGAAAGCCTCGTAGCACAAGGTTTGGGTAATGGACCCAATATTGTTTGATGTAAAGATGACTCATTATTGTCTTGTCATGGTTGATAAGAAGTAAAAATGGATGAACTCCAAAGTGGTCCCCTTATGGTGAAAGCCCTCACGGGAAGATGCTTTGCGGAGTGAGAGAACCCATGATTATTTGAGGAATAATGAGATTAAGGACAATGAATTTGTGAGTGAAACTATCCTAGATGGATAATGCTTGTTATGTCTTTTCCGGTGGTATGTGGAACGTCAAATAACTCCTCACGGTTAGAGATTTATGACAGTATGAAGTTGGAGAACCCTCATGAGTCTTAGAGAAGCCCCCAAGAGTCAAAGTGCTTTGCAAAAATAAATTATTTTAAAATGAAGAAGCCCTAAAATAAGGAAAGTGTAAGGCTACATGAAGATATAAATAAGAGACAAAGCTCACTCATAAAAAACACACTTGTACATATTGTATATCTATTTTCTTGTGTAAATATTCTTGTAAATACTTGTGGATACACATATGAAGTGGCGAACGTCTGAGGTAGCACGAAGGGTTGACGGTGAAATTCTCGTAATTATAGAAAAACCCTATTTTCTGAGGTGCATGCGGGCTATATGTGTACAAGGTGCGTACATGCTAAGTTATACGTGGGTTGTCTGTGTACAAGATGCATACATGCTAAGTTATACGTGGGCTGGAAGTGTATTAGGGTGCATACATGTTGGTAAATCCATGGAAACTTGAAGAGATGAAGATGCAGAGGTTCTAGATTCTGAGATTAAACTCCCATGAAGGTCTAAAGTGCTCAAATACATCAAATCCATCCATTGGTTCAAAAGTTATGTCTTATTTCTATGAATGTTATAGCAAGATTTGCCTCACCATTGCTATCTTGCACAGAGGGCCTTTTTCCATTTCCCTATGCAAACTTATCAACCCCCTTTTTGATAAATCCAGAGCCAAAATTATATATTTTTCCACATATACGCTTCCTAACTACTTTGCAAAATATGTATATGCTTGCTTCTCCACTACAGCTCGCGTATATCGGGATTTGTGCCAGAAAATACAAAATGAGGTCGGGTTTCCATGTCACGAAAAATGATCTCTGATCTTTGGCCTTCCATATACTAGAAATGTTCCGACTCGACCCTTCAGTTGCATTCTGGAGGCTATAAGAGCACAATTTCGAGCTATGGAAAAAGAGAGAGAAATAATTCAACATTGAGAGCAAAGTTACTCTGGAGAAACTACTTCATATTGAGTCTGCATCCCTTTGTCCCTCAAGTTTGAACACAGTGTTCAGCCCCCAAGATCTTTCCTTATTATTGAGAGGACCTCATTACCTCTTTGCTATGAGCTTTCCTTTGGTGGAGTATTGAAGTGGTGGAGACCCAGTTGGAAGGAACTTGGTTTCTTGGTTTCGAACCGTGTTGACATGGAAGTCTGTAATGTTGATACTTCTGTTTATCAATTATTAATAGAAATACTCCTTTCTTGTCCTATCGATATCTTGCAAATATATGATTATTATCCATGGGCATGTTTGTAATGTTTATTAATGGATTGTGCTATCTAATGTGCTAACTCATTTTATATACTGTCACTATATACTTGCATCGCTTGTTTGTTGATAACTTCTTGCAGCTGTAAATCTTTGGGTGAAAGTGCTCAACGGTGGAACGACATCAAATGATTGGATCGAGGTAGGCTTCTTCCTAGTATTGCACATTAGTTTATATAACACATGTTGGAATTGAGTTGATTTTTGCAGTCATACCTGTCTGTTGTGGTTTACCCTTGGCCATAGAGAGTTTTTCCCTTGTAACAAAATTGGCGACCATACTGGGGATAGATCTTCCTTCTAAGGGTTGAAATATTTTTCCTTCTTACATTGCTCTTTTGCCTTTGTATTTCTTGTCGTATCACAGTTGGACAAAGTCTGTTCACTCTGGGTCTGAGTTTTCAGCCTTTTAACCTTGCCTAGCCTTGTTTTAAAAGATATACACCTTTTTTTCCCTGATAGCCACGTGTATACGCTTGTTGTCCCACTACACGAGGCGTATATACGCCCTTTTCTCTTGAACATGAGTGTATACCACTTCTCCCTTGCTTGTTTGCTTGGTTTAGTGACTATTGAGTAGGGTTTGAGGATCACTAAGGCTTCTTAGGTCTCTGTGGTACCTGTTGAGATTATCTGGGATGACAAGAAACCTTTTTGGAGTTGAATTTTTGGGCGGCATCTTTCTCTTTGTTTTTCGTTTTTGATTTGTCCTTGGTAGTTGGGTTGTCTGCTTAGCTACTTGGTATTCTGCTCGAGTGATTTATTTTATACACAATAGAAGTTATATATCAAGTCGCTTATCAGTCCATGCATTTTCTTTTTAAATACATTGAAAATACAAAAAAAATAGGCATTTTGCATTGGTTGGTATTTTTGTCTTTGAACCTTTATCATTAGCTTAGGACAATTAGCGAAAGATCGCATTTTACTTTTGAGTTGTAGAGTCAAAATTGAAGATTGCATTGTTTTTATTTAGCATATCATTCATTGAAAAGTTAAAGTTAGGCTTTGCATTATATCTATTTTTATTTTTATGCAGATTCATAACACCATGAGTTTCATTTCCATACATTTTTTAGTAATCACGGCCAATAAAATTTACGCTTTAAACTAAAATTGATTAGTAACGATTTTATTGTTTAGGGTTCACAAACTAGCCTAGGATTTAGTGCCTTGGAATAGGATTTTGTGAGTAAACTTCTCTAAGGAAATTAAATCAACATATGCGTCTGAGACAGGGAGTTGAGAAATCCATTGTATAATTGGTAATATCAGGAGTCTCCGCTCACACCGGAGTTAAGCACGAGGTCGCGCGGAGTTTATGGAAGGGATAACCCCTGGATACTCACCTAGCGTCAGAGATATTTCTATGGATTTATTCATATTTGGGGATCTTGCTAGTATCCATACCTCTGTGAGAGGCGGTACTTTCAAGGTTTCGAGATTTGCTACCCTGCCCATATGGTAATCCAGACTTACAAATGTTTGCATGTGCATCGGTTATAAAGTGGTTGATTAGTTGCTTGACTTAGGTTTCTCATAGGTTACTTGCAGGGGTTATTCTACGTGTACCCTGATTCAGATAGGGGTTAGACAACACACAACCTTTATGGAGGATTACCTCTCCAGGGGGATTTGACCGACTGGTTGTTAAGCCTACGAGGGCCTTTATAACTGATTCTATTACCTCCAAACTTTAGCAGGGAGTCTCAGGTCCCTCCTGGACGAGGCATACCTTCTTTAGCGAGGGAGGCCACTTAGCCACTTTAGCCCGTTTGCATGCATATTGGCCATTTGACTTTTGGTATTCTCTTTGACTATTAGATGACCATAGGATTTCATGTCGAGTCTTTGTTATCATGGATAGTGGAGTTCCTTTTGCTCCCTCATTTACTGCTACCCCCCCCATGACGTTCATGGGGGAAAATCCGTCCTCTTTTTATAATGGTATGAAGAATTATGGTACTCAGTCAATGCCTTGGGTATTTAATCATTTTTCTCATGGTATGTCTGATATGTCTTCGCACTTTCCATCCTCTATCTCGCCTCCTTATGTGAAAACAAGTTTTGGGTCTGGGGGCATGATGCCTCCTTCTTATCCCTCTCCGTTTGGTGGGAGTCATATCCTTCAAACACCTCTTACGATAGGAGGTTGGAATATTCCTTCCTACGAATCCACTATGTGAGAAGTAAGTGCCCAATTAAGCAATCATTCTACTTATCACACTCCGTCCACTTATCCTTATTCTGCTATGTCAGTTCCTACAAACACTTTTTCCATGGCGGACCTCCGTCTGTCCTATGATGTTTCATCCAAGGGGAGTTATTTTTATAGTATGGGAAAACCCCCTCGCGGAGTTCCTTTGCCTTGGGGCAACATATATCCTCACATGAGTAACCCTTGTCATGTCGCTTTCTCTTCGAAAGTAGATTCCTCAATGTCGATGCCCTTACAACCCTTTACGAATCAGTATGGAGGAGGATACTATCATGCTAGATAGGGACAGGGTGTAAACCAGGATCCTTCTTTGCCTACAATTTCTCGGAACCAGTCTTTCCTTGGACCTTGGTCTCAATTGTCGCCATTCACCACCAGCAAAAGTCCAGTCACTGCGTGTCATACCGACATTATATCACCAACCTCTGCTGGTCATGTTGGAGATTGGTCGACAACCCATGCGAGTCATGTTGAAGACCTGCAACCAGCCACTGCAAGTCATGCTGGAGGAACAAGTCCAATCACTACGTATCATACTGGCATTACATCACCAACCTCTGTTAGTCATGTTGGAGATTTTCTACTAGCCTCTACAAGTCATGCTAGGAGCATGTCACCAACCACTACAAGTCATGTTGGGGGCATTCATATGATTGAGAATCCTAGACGTCTCAGACGTAAGCCTAGATTCCTTTGCAGGACTTGTGAAGGAAGTCACCTTACTCGTTTGTGTCCTCTTACTACTGGGATACCAGAAGCATGGGGCTCACCTAAGGGCCCTTAGGGTTCTGAGGTATCTATGGTTTCACAACACTCTATTCCTTCTTTGGTTGATACAACAGTCATGCTGATGCAATCTTTGGCTGGCACCCCTTTTCCTTTAGGGGTTGATGCATCCTTTGACCTTGTTGTCTCACATCCCATTCGACCTGTGATCGTGTCGATGCAATATTCGAACAACACCTCTCCTATGTTCGGGGGTGGTGTGTCTCTTGACCTTTTTGTCTCGCATCTTGTTAAACCAACAGTTGTCTCGATGCAATATTCAACCGAAAACACTCTTGTTTTTTGGGGTGATGCACCTCTTGACCTTGTGGTCTCATGTCCTATTCAACCAATGGTTGAGGAAGTTGTCGTATTGATGCAATTTTTGGTCAACCCCACTCTTCTCTTGGAGAGTGACAAGTCTAAGGAAGAGGTCGCGCCAATGCAATTTTTGGTCAATCCCCCTCTTTTGATTCTGGTTCTATACCTTCTATGCCATGTCCTCAACATTTCTAGTATTTCACCTTCTGAAGAAGAGAGATTTTTACTCTTCCCAAGTTCTCTCCCTCCAAGTGTTGACGAGGTTCCCTTTGATTGGGATGGTCTTGTGAGGTATCCAATGCCTCCGCCTATGTCTTTTCTAGGAAGAGACATGATCTGATATAACACGGAGATGATACCCTTCGTTATCACTTTATCATCCTCAACTTGGAGAGCTTTGGGTCTTCTCGAGCTTGTGTTGGTTCTTCCCAAGATACCGACATTCTACAGAAGGTCTGCACGGGAGCCTTGGCCTCCCCTGTGGCTTGCCGCCTAGCATTTTTAAAATGAGTCTTAGTTAAGCTCTTTTCCGACTTGTTGTTAAAAATTGAAAAGATCGCCGAGTGATTTTTTCCTTTCACACTCATTAAAATTGGATTTGAAAGATCATGAGTCTTAGTTAAACTCTTTTCTGACTCGCTATCAAAAATGGAAAAGATCGCCGAGTGAACTTGTCTTTTTCACACTTGTAAATTGGATTTGAAAAGATGTCTATTTGGCACAAGTTTACCCCTTTTTTCACACCAAGTAGACTAAAAGATATAAAAAAATGACATTTTTTGGCATTAAATTGTGATTGCATCTCATGCCCTCACTTGCAGTATTGAGCCTTTAGCCAGTTCTCGCTTTGCATAATAAACCATTGCCTAAGTAGTTTGCATCCTCAACCAAGCAGATCCTTGTTTTTATCCTTCACAATTTGACACCCTATACCCTGGAGGGAACATCACCCTGAGTGTCCATCTCCCGCATGCATTTCCTTGCATTGAGCATAGGTACGTTCCACTGTTGGAACTAGTTTTGCTTACTTGTGACACTCGTTCCCTCCATTGTATCATAGCATTCATTTGTTATGAAAAAACAAAAAAATACGGGCGGGAAGGGAGTACTATATTGTAATTGGCAGCAGTCGTGTCACGTTTGAACATAGCACAAAGTTATAGAGTCCCTGCGTCATCATAATTTTGGGTTTAACATGGCCTTAGGAAGATGATCTCGTTACAGAATTTTCTCTACCGACTGGTTAATCTTCCAACCACTATAGAGAACATTATGGATGCCTCTTGCATCTAATTGTCAAATCATTAAGTCTATGCTGCTAGAGTCCACCATATGTCTCATTCTCTTGTTCAAAGGAAGTCTATCAACCTGTCTCGGCCACTCCTTAGAAATATTGACTTCGCATGTCGGCCATACCCTCAGTTTGTCTTGGAATCACATGATACTTTGGTCTTATGATGCACCCTAGCCCTACTTTCATCATTGGTAGGTCACCTTGAACCCAACAATCGACATTTCATCATGGGTTGTTGAATGGGTGGTTTCCCTTGTGTTCGAGGACAAGACATCTATTCACACTTTGGGATTCGTGCAGTGTCTTGGATGCCATTAGCCTTATTGGTGGTTTCCTCGCCTTTGTCAACAATTTTCATCACTGACTGCTATTCAGAGGGTCTTTTTCGTGTACCACTTGCATTTGGCACACACGAAAGACACACAGGGTCATTGGTTTGTGAACATGTTCTTTGTCCGATCTCCACCAAATCATGAAGCTCCTTCTTTGTTCCTCATGCTGACTGATGAGAGATGCCTTAATGCTCTCCTTTCTACGGGTCTCTTTCCATCAACTTCAGCTCATGTATTTTGGATATGAGACTTAGAGTTTTATGAGTAACTTGAGGTTTTCATTCATTAGTGGCAGGCTCTCTCTCCATTGACAGATGGGAATACATCAATGTCTCTTGATCAATAGATCTCTCAAATGTTAGACACCAGCTCCTTTATTCACATTTGTAGATATGTACTCGGTTCCTTGATACCTACTTTCATCATTGGTAGGCTGTCTCACATTTATTAACGGTATACCTCAATGACCGGTAATCAAACGATGTCTCATCGTGTTCGACCTCAACTCATTTATTCACATGATGTAGACTTGCACCATTGGCGGATTTTATTGAAGATTTGAAGACATCACTTTGTGGATGCAACTTTCCTGAGTTGTTGCTTCCATTTCATTGGACCAGTAACTATTTGACTTCAACGATCATAGGAGATTAGATTGTAATCCATGGTATACAGATATCTTCAGATTGATTTTGAGACTAGTTTCACTGGGCCTTGTTCGTGACTGTGACAACTATTGGCATGTAACCTCATTTATATTTGCCTACTCATGGCCATGAACACTTGTTGGTATATTTTCCACATGGATCTACATTGTATATTTGGAAACCATGTATGCAAAGTCAGTGCATAATGTAATGAGAAATTGAGTTCATCTAGTTGGTTCTCTACCACTTCACTTCTGGGTAATTTATAATGTATTTCGACCATCACAGATACTCCTTTGATCTCACACATTAGGGGGCATTTGTTATAGCAAGATTTGCCTCACCATTGCTATCTTGCACAGAGGGCCTTTATCCATTTCCCTATGCAGACTTATCAACCCCCTTTTTGATAAATCCAGAGCCAAAATTATATATTTTTCCACATATATGCTTCCTAACTACTTTGCAAGATGTGTATATGCTTGTTGCTCCACTACAGCTCACGTATATCAGGATTTGTGCCATAAAATACAAAATGAGGTCGGGTTTCCATGTCATGACAAATGATCTCTGATCTTTGGCCTTCCATATACTGGAAACGTTCTGACTTGGCCCTTCAGTTGCATTCTAAAGGCTATAAGAGCACAATTTCGAGCTATGGAAAAAGAGAGAGAAAGCATTCAACTTTGAGAGCAAATTTACTCTAGAGAAATTACTTCATATTGAGTCTGCATCCCTCTGTCCCTCAAGTTTGAACACAGTGTTCAACCCCCAAGCTCTTTCCTTATTGTCGAGAGGACCTCATTACCTCTTTTCTATGAGATTGCCTTTAGTGGAGTATTGAAGTGGTGGAGACCCAGTTGGAAGGAACTCGGTTTCTTGGTTTCGAACCGTGCCGACATAGAAGTCTGTAATGTTGGTACTTTTGTTGATCAATTATTAATAGAAATACTCCTTTCCCATCCTATTGATATCTTGCAAATATATGATTATTATCCATGGGCATGTTTGTAATGTTTATTAATGGATTGTGCCATTTGATGTGCTAATTCATTTTATATACTGTCACTATATACTTGCATTGCTTGTTTGTTGAGAACTTCTTGCAGGTGTAAAGCTTCAGGTCAAAGTGCTCAACGGTGGAACGACATCAAACGAATGGATCGAGGTAGGCTTCTTCCTCGTATTTCACATTAGTTTATATAGCACATGTTGGAATTGAGTTGATTTCTACAGTCATACATGTCTGTTGTGGTTTACCCTTGGCCATAGAGAGTGTTTCCCTTGTAACAATGAATAGTTGGATTTTGATGTATGCATGAGGAATGGAAATGGATATTTGAGAATTCTCCCTAGAGAGACTAGTGACTACATGGGATCTTCTGTATAAGTCAGATATACAAAAATACAGTGCTGGTATATTTATCATTGATACTTCTTGTTGAGGCACATCTTGTATTTCTTGGCATATGGCTAAGGGTCTTTATGGTACGTGGTTGAGAGCTTGTATTTGTGTAGTGGTTGATGTATTGAGAAGTTGAATATCATAAAGGGTTTGATGACTAAGATCATGTGAGGGATATTATACTTGTTCATGATTACACATACCTATGACTAGAGAGAGACATACTTGCCTTGAGTAGAGGTTGTGTATGAGGATGTATGCACAAGATACAGTTACAGTCTGGATGCAGTGACAGGTTACAGATCTATGTGAAAGAAGTTACAGAAGGTCAAAATTTTTCAAGAAAAGGGAAACCCTAGTTTTCAGAAGGCATACACAGGCTGCATAACAGATAGGGTGCTTACATATGTGGGCTTCATAACAGATAGGGCGCGTACATACGTGGGATGCATCACTATAGGTCGCGTACATGTTGTATATTTGTAGATGCATGTTTTGTTCAGGTACAGATTGATTACAGGGCAGTTGTACAGATTGGATACAGGGCAGTGGTACAGGTTGATACAGTTGTACAACAATATATCTTACAGTGACAGGTTGACAGTGGTTCCATCATTGTACTTTAGGGTGGCAGGACGGGGCAATGACAAGTGGTTGTAGCCACCTTCCGATTGTAGCCGGAGAACATAGGGGGTTGTAGCCTCCTTCTGGTTGTAGCCAGAGAACTGGGGAGTTGGAGCTTCCCTCGGGTTGTAGCCTGAGAAACTAGGGGGTTGGAGCCTCCTTCTAGTTGCAACTGGAAAGAAAAAGAATTTGGTGATTCCAATGAATGTAATTCTTCAAGACATATAATAAAAAGAATTCCGTGGTTTTCTCCTGATTTGGGTTTCCACGTAAAATACTGGTGTACTGTGTATGTGTGTGATTGTTCATTTCTTATTGCTCATTATTGAATAATAATTCTACATTGATATAACACTTGTTTTATTTGGATAAAAAGGATTACAATTTCTCTATTACTGATTCACCCTCCCTCTCAGTAATCCAATAGATTGTTGACGACGATTTTTGTCAATAGTAATTATCCAACAAAACATTGTCAGGCTCCCCCTCTCATGTTGCAATTGCTTGCGCAAGGTTTTGTGTGCTTCCGCTGAGTTTCTTTATGCTACACATTTAAAGAATATGTTGTTAAAGAATTTTTTTTAGCTATGATGAAGATGATGCGGTAATTGGTAAATTTTTTGAAGTTCTGGAACAATCACAAGAGTGGCTCTCTTAGTTACTTCTCACGTATTATTTTTCTTCCATATATGGTTGGCCCCTTTTTGTTTTCGTACACATCAATACGTCACATTCTAACCTTTCAAATATTTTATTTTACCTATGCCAAAAGCAAAGTTATAATTATCATATCATTGTTTCCATTTTCTTTTCACTTGATAAAAGGGGGAAAAGTAAACCAATTATCCAATTCTTTATTCTATAACAAGCCACATAAGACTCTTTAATTTTGCATGACCATATATCCTATCCCTTTCAAATATTTAATTATAACTTAAGGGTAATACCAACTTGCCTTTAGGTTATGAATTTAATATTGTTCCATGCCCAAGGAACAAATATGTTATATTACTATGATCTTTCCTTTGTATACTGTATCCTACTTGGAGGCTTTATATAAGAGTAGTGTAAAGAGTTTGAACCAGTAGGTAAAAGGATAAACCTTATTTCAAATGGAAAGAGACTATAACTCATCAATTTTTGTCATTCTTATAATGTAAAATAAAACAAGTAGCATTGTGCCAAGGATTAAGAACCGAGAATATCACTGAGTTCGGTTGCATTAGAAGAACTAGAAGAATTCTCTATTGGAAAAATTTTGGACATATATTGTATAGCATGTTTAGGACACTTTTTTACTGGACTCAGTATTGGTGTAGTGAATATAGCACTTGGGGTATCTTGCAAAAGATCATGGCTTTGCAGAAGACATATGTGGGTACTCAGTGCAAACGATTCTAGGAGCCACAATTGGATAATTTGTTGTCATGTATTGATGGCCAACATAACAGAAGAAGGACATTTCAACTTGGTGTTCTTTGTGACCTGGATGATGCTCTCACATGATACATATTTTTGCAGCTTTCCCTGTAGACAAGACACATGACACTCTTGTCGAGCATGTTCACAACGATCGAAGATTAAGTCTGGAGGGACAGGCCTACGTTCTAGAATAATTCTTTAAGTAAGACATTTGTGTCTATGAAGGAGATTTACTACCAAGAAAAATTTGATGTGCTTCGTAAGTTGGAAAATATGACAGAAATGAATGCATTCTGAGAAGATGCGTGAATGGTTGACTATCAGACAACACACTTTCATAGTCTTTGAGAAGCTTGGCCCAAGCTTATATGAATTCATACTGAAGAACATTGCAGTCCATTTCCCATTGATCTTGTATGGGAGGTTGGAAGGCAACTGTTGGAATCGATAGCATATATGCATGAGTGGAAACTTGTTCACACAGATTTAAATCTTGAAAATATATTTTTCTTCGAACTGTGTGAAGGCTCAGATTGAAAGGGTGTGAAAGGGATCTCCAGATGACTTTAAAATATTTCCAAAGTCGAGTGTGATAAGGTTAACTGATTTCTGGAAGCACCACATCACACCTCAACGGTCTCTACAAGGCATTATCGAACTCCTGAAGCTACTTTGGAGTGTAGGGTGCATGCTTGTGGAGCTCTGCTTGGGGAAGACGTCCATGGAAACTTGACTCTGAACTATCTCTTTGATTTTTTCTTTAAAGTCGTCAGTTTTCCTCATCTTTTTTCAATATAACATTAAAGATAAAAAAATATAAAAAGACAAACAAAACATTTTTATTTTGTAAATAATCATGTGTATAAAGTTTTATTTATTATCTTTTTAATGTGTATAACTTTTCTTTTGCTTACTTTACTATTTTGATTTTATTATTTTTACATCCTAACTTATAAAGGAAAATATGAAAAAATATTAAATTATTAGAATGCTACTCTCATATCATCTTCAAACTAATGTTAGTTTAGTACACTTTTCCTTTCAAATCACTTTAAAACTAGCATAATTATTCTAACCTTCTTAATTTTGTTTTTAATATTTTTTTATAAAACAAATACAAAACAAATTGCTTTTTCATTTTATTTTTTTCTTTTGCTTTGTTAGATTTAATTTCCATTGTGTAAAATGTAAAAACCCCACATAGAAGTATTTAAATTTTAAAATAGCATAAAAATCATAAATTAAATAAAAATCAAATATTACGAAAAGTAAAATTACAAGGCAAAGGAATTCATGCTTGGACTGTAGGTTAGGGGAAAATTGGTCTGGAGTTCAATGCACTTTCCTGTATGGGGATTTAAGCCTAGGTTGATATTCCTTCTAGTCCTTCGACGTCAACATATTTTTGGTGACCATACTGGAGACGTCTGTTCAATGGTTCGTTCCTAGTTTTTTTTTTAATTCTTTCAATTTTATTTCTATTTTTCCTAGACCTCAATGTCTCAACTGATTGGAAGCTTGTTTGGTGGTTGTAACCCTACGGTTTCAGCTATTGACCCTGGGAAATTTATTCGAAATTATGGTCTATTGGAGTTTGAAGAAGACCTAAACAATTCTCCTTGGTTTGTGCCCATTCCCTTGAAGTTCGCTCACCTGGTTGATCCTCTACCTCACAAATTCAAGAATCATTTGCCTCTCTTTCATGGTGATGGAACTGTTACAGTGATTAAACATCTTCGTGCATTTTTGAATGCTTGCGCCATTCTCAGAGTAAATAATAATGATAGTTGTATGTTGTTGTTTATGAATTACCTTCAAGGCGATTTCACCTCCTTATTTTCTAGCCTTCCTGATGGATGCATCTCTACTTGGTATGAACTTTCTCACTGGTTTACTTCAACCTTTGGGCATTTAGATAATCCTTACGAGCATCTTAATAGGTTTAACCAGTTACTTATGAAATATAATGAGAGAATTCTTACTTTTAACCTTCATTTTATCAAGTTATACAATTTAATTCCTACTCCCATTCGACCTACCAACTCGGTTTCTTTATTGCATTATTACGAACTTATGCTTCATATTTACCAATGGTGGTTGGAAGAAAAGAATTTTCAAAACCTAGGGTTAGCTCTATCCATTTTCCTCGACTTCGAAGAGAAAATCCATAGAACAGACTACTCTTTTGGTATTCATGAATCACACAAGGATTTATCTTCTTTAATCCCCATCATCAAGGGGTTACAAGATCGCTTGTTCTTTCTCGAATCTCAATCTTCAAATCATGTTGGGAGTATATCTCGGGAGCCCTCTCTCTTAGGGAATATTTATGATGAATTCACTACTTGTGGTCAAGAGCATGGATGTGAAGAGGATTATGACTATATCATGATTCTTAATGACCAATCCACCTCTCACACCCTTCTTAAATCTCATAAAGAAACTCAACCCTAAAATCATCTTTCATCTCAAGCTTCTTATCCGCACACATACGATGGGAATTTTGATTATGCCAATGAAGAAATCAATTCTAACTATGTCAAACCAATTTATGATACATTTGTATTCGATGATAATGCTAATGATTTTGATGATTGCAGTTATGTGATACATTCTCCAGCTTACAAACCTGAGAGAAATCCCTTGATAGGGGTGTGTGGTTCCTATCTGAGATAGAGCTGGAACATAGAGATGGTCTCTTCCTTACAGAGAGTCGAGAAGAACTCCAGATGATTCTTCTGTGTAACGTAGTGAGAAAGGATATCTACATAGTTGGATGTGCCTATGGCTGAGCATAGGGTGAACGTGTGAAATCCCAAAGTGTTGGGTGCATCGTCATGAGAACAAAAATGAAGATGATGTATTAGCCTCCACTGAGTAGAGTTGATGAGAAAATCCATATGACTGTCATGTGTAATGCAGAGGGAAAGAATATATGTTGAGTGGACGCGCCTGTGGACGAGCACAGGTGAACATGATCCTAGTGGTTGAGCACTAATGAAGAAGTGGTTATTTTGTGTAATGCAGTGAGCCAAAGATATGGGCATCCCTATGAATGTGCCCCTAGTGGATGAGCACTAGTGGGTGTATAAGATCCATTTATATATTGTTCAAGAGTCAGACCTTGTTGTAACCCTAATTGTAATGTAAAGGGTACAAGTCGACCCCACCTTAATGTGAATGGTAATTAATGTAAAAGATAATTAATCTGGTTAATATTAATTATATTGTGAGCTAGTGAGGTCATCCCTATTGTTCCAATAGACACTTTTGTTGATAGGTTCAGTCTAGTATAAGTAAAGGTAAATTACCCATTGAGGAATCATATATTTCATGTGAGTTTGGAAATTTCAGAAAATACACCTTCTTGGGAAAAGTGTGCACCTCTCTTGGGCATTAGTCTTCTAGGGTTTGAGCACCCTCTTGTGTGCTAGGTTTTATTAGTGGTGAAGGTATTTCCCTTGAAGAATATAGCAAAGGATTTTGGCTGGGTTTTATTCCCTTGTTGGGAAGGGTTTCCCAAGATACTTCTTGTGTTCTTGTGCATGGTGTTTCCTCTTGTGATCTTGGTTGTTGCAACATTATTGGTTATGGTTAAGTTAAATGAAAAAAATGGAATTAACTTCATGCTTAACATTTCTTATTGAAAAGTAAACATGGTATCAGAGCATAGGTCATGATGAAACCCTGCAAAAGATTTCAAAAGGCTAAACCGTACTCCTTCTGCAATTATGTATGACCTCTAGGGTTTCTGTAGAAATCCGTATGGCCCTCACTTGATCAGCCCTTTCACCTCTTCATAAGTGGACGTTGGAGATAAAACTTGGACCAAGTTGTACAACCCTCCTCAACGCATCTCCAGATACCTTCAAAATCAAATTCCGGGGATTTTTATTTTTTGTCCCTAGGGTTTCTAGGGTGCCAAAATTTTCTGAAGAATCTTGATCTTAGATTTCTGAAACTTCTTGAAGAAACATTTTTCTTAATTCAACAAGAATTTTTGTGACACTATCAAAATTAATTGTTGGCAGTCATAAGTCCAACAAAATCCAAAGTTACTAATTCAACCTAATCATTA
>SNQJ01S0034500.1:40844-89707 GCA_010110895.2 Picea sitchensis | reverse complement strand
TTTTCCAAGATGGGTGTTTTAATCTATTTGGCCAGGGAATTTTGCAACCCATACATGAGACACCTCCTTTCTATCCACGTCAAAATTTATCTGGTATCCATGTTCCCCCTCATGTGTCTATGCATACAAAACCACCTGCCAATGAGGGTTGGAAAGAAATTGTTCATCAACTTGTATTTCATCACCATGGTTGGAATACTATTTTGTTTCCATTACCCCCTCCTCCACTGCCAATAAATCCAAATTCTGAAGTTGATAATGTTGTTTCACCAATACAGTCCTCTCATGCAAGCAAAAGGATAAAAATTGATGTTCCCAAGCTAGAATTAGATAAGGGAAAAGGAGTGGCCAATCCCTCCAAATCATCCAAAGATTCCTCTGAATTTGCATCTTCTCATCTCCATTTCAAAGGTGATTGTTCCCATTTCATCAGTGCAATCCACCAAAAAGGTTCCCATCAGTTGAAGGAAGTTGCATAGGATAAATTAGAAATGGGATCAAAAGGGGGCAGTAGTGAAAAGAGGAAATTTGCCTCTCACAACAAATATGGTTTTTAACATTGTTAAAGATATTTTATTTTGAGGATAGTCATTTTATTTTGACAGTATTTTGGACAACAAACACATATTTAGACATGATTTTGGACAACATGGGTATACTGCTATTTTTGGGATATAATCATGTTCTATTTTGTTGATATTAAAATATTTGATTATTAGTATGAGGATCAGAGTTACAAGGTAGATATTGGAATTAAATATTTGGGGTATTATACTTCATGTTTTGATGATTATTAAATAAATGAAAATTGGAGTGACAAGGAGTCCCATTGTAACACCCCAGGTTTTGAACCCCAATTTTAAATAATGTATTCTTACAATGCTGAGAGGCTAGGGTTCACAAACATTTATTAAAAGGCCAGTGTTCCCAATACATGTAATGTTTTTCTATCATTATTAATACTAAATACATGGTTGGATGCTAGATAGACAAGGCACAGAGTTATAGGGGGCTATGATTCCACAAGAGAGGGGGCTTGAGGGGATACGTGTTTATTCCTATGTTAATTACCCTTTTATCCTAAGGGAGGGGATTAGTTATGTGAGATTCTTGGGGAAGGCTAGGAGGTTCTTGATTACCCACGAAAATACTTAAACCCATCCCTAGTCTAATTATGGGGTTGGTCATTGGATCGTCCGCTCCTTCACTCCTACATTCATACCATTATTTCCCTCACTCCCTTTCATGCACTCACTCACCCATTCATTGATCCATCCCCACCCGTGTCTCGGTTGTGTAAAGGGAAAGGAACTGCTAAAGATTGGCCACATGATAGTTGGTTGTAATGGTCATTGGTGCAATCCAACCACGACTTGGGGCCTTCATGTATCAGATGCATTGGCCTATGCCCTATTTTTATCACAACTGCAAGTCTTGAGAGTTCCAAAATTGATATTCTAGACCAGTTATGCTTGGGGGCCTCGAAAAAGTAGAAGGAATGTCTGAGGGACTACGTGGCAAAGAAGGGTGGAGGTCCATTATTTTGGGTGGTACAGGATGGGTGGAAGAGAGGTGGGTACTTGGATTGTTTTGGGTGTTGGGAAACCTATGAGAGATTGAGAGATGACTAGTTTAGGAACCTAAGTACACTCTGGAACTGTCCTTGTGTATTCATATCCCTAGCTCGGGGGTGACACTGTTGTTGAGATTTGGAGCAGTGGTGTCTACGATTGGGTGGAACGTCCTTAGTCTACAACCAGTTGGTGTCACATTTTTATAAAGATAAGTTATTCTTGTTTTGATATTATTATCTATGCATGAATGTATTCTGTTGTGTATTTTAATTATCGTTTAACTAAATATTAGATTATGCATGCTTGCTGGATATTGTTGTGCATGTCGTTAAATATTTTATCTTATGCATCCTTGGATTACTGTGAGAGTTGGGAAGCCTATGAGATCTTGGGTGTTGACTGGTTTGGGAAGACAAGTAACACTTTGAAACCGTCCTTATGGATTCATAGCCCTGGCTCAGGGGTAATGTTGTTGTTGAATTTTGGAAAAATAGTGTCTACGATTGGGTGGAATGTCCTTGGTTTGCAGCCAGTTGGTGTCATATTTCATAAAGATAAGTACTCTCTGTTATGGTATCATTTAGATGTATATGAATGTATTTCCGATGTATATTTAATTATTGTTTAATTGAATCTTTAGACTATGCATGCTTGTTGACTACTGCTGTGCATGTCATTAAAGTCTTTTCTTTTATGCATCCTTAAATTTTAAAATGGTATTGGTAAGAGTAGTAAGTCCAAGGGTGGGCTTGAAGGTAGTGTATCCTGGCCTGTGGGTGGCTGGGTATGTTACAGTTCGGTATCATAGCTTTTGGTTCAAACATCGAGCAAGTATGGGCCAAGTTTGTTGGTCAGAGTCTTGTGGGTACAGATTGAACTTTGACCATGCAGTTGAAAAGCTCAATAGGAATGGTGTTGCAGAATCTATGCAGGAGTTAGATCACCAGAGACTCGCTGTAATGGGTTCGAAGGATCGTGACCATTCCCTTTGAATTCATAATTGATCACCACTGTAGGATCAAGAGAGATTCAAGATCATTGGATCAGAGGATAAGTGAACAAGGGTCGTCCGATAAAAAGGAAGAAAGGGTTAAGGTCACCACCATTAGATCCCATTAGAGAGAGAGATCAACGGACAATCAGCATTGCGGGGAACCAAGTTGCATGTAAGATAATTCCTCAAGGCGGTCCCGCAATCCAAACCACGGTTTCACTGAGGGGTTACATGTCAATGTTAGGAGAATTGCAATGTGAAGATAGGGTTAGTCCAAACTATCGATGCGTTCCCCCACAAATTGAAAGGCAGTAAGTGATGTGACATGTTAGGGCTCGAGCATCGAAACTATGTATAGCCAAAGTAGTTTAGGGTTGTCCATCGTCAAGGAGAGACAGATGGCATGAGATCCAAAACTCTAGAAGTTTGTGGATGAGGAGGAGGTTAAATAGCCGAAGTAGATCCTGACTGTTGATCACCAAGAGGTATGTGTTAGCAGATCAGTAGCTCCGGAGAAATCTGTTCGAGAGGTTTTCAGTTGATATTTGAAACTCTCGAAGCCCAGAGATCCAGAGAGCCAAAGTAAATATTGATCGCCCGATCATCCAAAATAGATCTCAGTTTCTAGATCATCCGTAGTAAATCTCAAGCATCGGATCGTCCGAGGTGAATCTGGGCCATTTAATCCAGAAGAGACGTGGCATAAATATATGGATTTCAGGTGAAGGCCCGAAGTAATCCTGAACCATCTGATTCAAGAGGACATGCGACAGAATCCCATGTACTTTGAGGAGGTTTGAAGTTTGATACTTCTGAAACCTGAAGAACCAAAAGTATCTCAACCATTGATCTGTTGAGAGCCACGCGTCACCATATCTAAGGCTTCGGATAAAAGCCAATTGTGCCAGATAAGTTTTGAAATTTGAGATTTTTGAAGTCCGAAGACTTGTAGTAAGACTCAAATGTCAGATTAAGGAGGAAACATGGTGCAGATCTATGGACTCCGTGTGAAGACCTGAAGTGAATCTTAGTCATTCGATCCAGGAGGACACATGATGAAAATTGGCCAGTTCAAGAATTCAGAGTTCGGGAGAATTGGAAGTGTGCTAGTATGGAAACTCCGGAAGTCCTGAAGCCCAAAGATCCAAAGTGATGGGGCACAATGAAGTCACCTAGAGGTGATGTGGATCATGGAATTCCTGAAGTGACATGGCTTGTGAATGTAACCTAGGATGACGTGGACACATGGGATGTGTTCGATGTGTCAGTAAGTTTTGGGCATTTGGAGTATTGAAAAGTCAGTTAGAATGTGACATGTGGCACCCACCTAATTGGGCCACATGTCTGCTTCCAGTATTTCACCATGTGGCGATAGATCGTGCATTCCAAATATTGGGCACTCCAGTGGGAAAATATGTGACAGGTTCCGTTGGGTCGAAAACTCTCGAAGGCCTGAAGGCTGGAGTACATATCGACTGTTGATTCCAGAAGACACGCGTCGAAGGATCATCGACTTCAGGTGAAATCACTCTGGGAGAACATGCACGAGGAAAGTTTTGAAACTTCCTAAGCCCAAAGATTCGAAGTGATTCAAAATCGCTGATCTATGGGAGGACACCCATTGGAAGATCATGAACTCTGGGTAAAAGCGTTCCGGGAGGAGGCAAGTGAGGAAAGTTGAGACTCCTAAATAGAGGAGTCCCAAAGTGGATCTCGATCATTGATCATGAAAGAAGATGAGGAATGTTGATCTAGTCCTGGGTGAAAGTTCCAAAGTCTTGAAGCTCAAGACAAGATCTTTTTCATCTAAGTGCAGGGTCATCGTCGTGGTCATATGTAGATTGAGAGTTGAGGGAAGGAGGGATAAGGGCTGAATTGGTAGTATTCAATACATAAAAGTGACAAGGAATGATTTAACCGCGGTTTCTAGTCATGGTCACCTGGGGAGGTGGTTTGAAGGAAGTGCCTATGCAGGATAAAATTCTGTGTTAGCCAAGGATAATAGGACACTATTATTTTCAGAGAACGGGGATATGATATCCATGAGGAAAAAAAAAAAGGAGAACTCTAGCATGGTTTGGAAATTTTGGTAATCATATGCATAATTCTAACAAAATGGTCACTTGCACATTTTGCAGTATTAAGGAGTTTAAACACATCTACTCATGATGCATATTGAGGAAATGGAAGAAGGCAAGAGAGCCTACATTCATGATAAGGAGGCCAAAGGATAGAATACCATAGTTGGTAATGCAGAGACAGAGTCCAATGGACGCAAGGGAAAAGGAGAACGAGAAACATTAATAGAAATGGTAATAAGCCTCAAGATGGAAGTGCAGAGCTACAAAGAAGACAACCAGAGTTTGATGAGAGAGAAAAGTCAGATAAATGATCGAGTATTGCAGAGCTTAAATCAGTTGGAGAGACAAACGAAGAAGGGATCAAACTCAAGACAAGAGGAAGAAGGCAGGTGCCATGAAAGAAGGGATGATCGTGGAAGAGTTGGTTATGACAGAATTTCCAACAGAGCTCATGGACACCACTCACCTCCTTACTCGAAAGGAAATTTTTATGCATCGGAAGATCCCACAAGAAGTCTAGAGGTGTATCCTATTAGACAAAAAAGAAGGAAACAAGAGGTAGATAGTTTGCAAGGAGAGTTGAGGAAGCTCAAGACACCTTCCTTCGTTGGTGAAAGAGAAAGGGAAGATGATTTCCACCTACCATTCACACGGGAAAACTGTAATGTGGTGGGACCAAATGAAGAAAGTGGAACATGTTAATAAAAGTAGGATCACTTGGAATAAGTTCAAGAAGTATTTCCAAAAGGAGTACCTCTCAGATAATTTCTATGACAAGAAAATGCAGGAGTTATTTGAAATCAGGTTGGGAAGCACAACAATGGTAGAGTACGAGAAGAATTTCTTGGGATTGTTAAAGTATGTCATGTTCATTGGTGATGAGAAAGTGAAACTACAATGATTTCTATGTGGACTGCCGACCTTTTATAAGGAAAGATCAAGTATGATGAGCCCAAGGAATTGACTGAAGCACTCATGAAGGCTAAATACTTGTATGAGCAAGGCCAGGGAAGATAATCTCTCCAGAAATCTTGGAAGGACAAGAATAATGATAAGTCCAATAAGAGGAGGAAAGGATTCAAACCTTCCTTCAACATTAATTAGACTAATAGAAATCGCCAAGATCAGTATGCTAAGAGGGATTTCAAGAAAGAAGATTCCTTGGGTAAAAGGGAAAGACCACCAATCCAATGTTGGGGATGCAAGGAAGATCACCTATAGAAGAATTTCCCACACAGAAAGGACATAGTGAAGACTGTGCAGAAAATCCAAGAGGCTATAACAGTCAAAGATATGGGAAGAATCTATGCAGCTTTAGATGATTGACAAGAAGAGTACCAGTCCAATATGATCGAGGTGGAAGGTAAGATCATAAATTAGTCTGTTGCTATTTTGATTGATTCAAGAGAAAGTCATTGTTACATTGATCCTAAGATAGTGGATAGATTACTTTTGGAGAAAAGTAAACTTGTAAAATCAAGTTTGGTTCAGTTAGCCACTGGAACCAAAAGAAGAATCCATGAGATGGTGATAAGTTGTTCCATAAGTATTAATGGCGTGACTACTAGTATTGATCTAAATATCATACCATTGGGGTCTTATGATATTCTGATTGGAATGGATTGGTTGGAAAAGAATCATGTTGTCCTAGATTGTCATAACAAGACATTTACATGTCTTGATGGAAATGGAAAATAGAGCACTGTGAAAGGAGTTCCAAGACCCATCTCTATAAGGGATATTTCAGCCTTACAACTAAAAATGTATTTTAGGAAAGGATTTCAATTGTATGCAACTCATGTGGAAGAGCCATAAAATACAAAGGGGCCAAGCCTTGAATATTTCTCAGTACTACAAGAATTTGAATATGTATTCCAAGAAATACCCAGATTGCCACCAAGAAGGGAGATAGATTTCTCAATTAATTTAGTGCCAAGAGTTGCCTTGGTGTCAAAAACACCTTACATAATGAGAATGAGCACACCAGAGTTAAAATAATTACAAATGCAGTTGGAGGAATTGTTGAAGAAAGGGTTCATACATCTAAGTGTTTCACCTTAGGGAGCACCAGTACTTTTCATCAAAAAGAAATATGGAACCTTGAGGCTGTGTATTGACTTTCGACAACTGAACAAGTGCACTATAAAGAACATGTATCCTCTACCCCCAATTGATTACCTCTTTGATTAGCTAAGAGGGGAAAACACATTCTAAATGATTGACCTGAGGGAAGGATACCATCAGGTAAGAATCAAGGAAGAAGACATTCATAAGACAACCTTTAGGACCAGGTATGGGCATTATGAATTTGTAGTGGTGCCATTTGGACTGACCAATGCACCATCTATCTTCATGTGTTTAATGAATGGAATACTCAGAAATTATTTGGATAAGTTTGTCATAGTATTCATTTATGACATACTTATCTATTCTAAGTCTGAACAAGAGCATGAGCATCACTTAAGATTGGTATTAAAATTACTGAGAGAACATTAGTTGTATGCCAAGTTGAGTAAGTGTTATTTTTATCAAAAGAAGATCCATTACTTGGGACACATTATTTCAAAGCAGGGCATAACAGTAGATCTAGAGAAGATCAAAGCCATTAGAGGATGGTCAACACCTAGAAATTTGTCATACATCAGATCTTTTATGGGATTAGTTGGCTACTACAAAATGTTCATAATAGGGTTCTATAAGATTTCTCATCCCATCACTTCGTTCAAAAAGAAGGGAACTAAATTTGAATGGAGAATAAAGTATGAAAATAATTTTAATATGTTGAAGGAATTACTTTCTAGTGCACCTGTGTTAAAGATTATTGACCCAAAGGAAATTTTTGTGGTATGTATAGACACATGTAAGGAATGACTTGGGGGATTCCTCAGGCAAAATGGACATGTCATTGGATATGAGTCTAGAAATCTTAAGGAACATGAGAAGAACTATTCCACACATGACTTGGAAATTTCTTCCATCATTCATGCCTTGAGGATGTGGAAGAATTATCTCATGGGGAAGAAATTCAAATAAAGGAAAGACCACATTGGCCTGAGGTATCTTTTTGAAAAACCAACATTTAATTCCAGGGAAACAAGATGGCTGAAATTTTTAAGTGAATATGACTTCGATATCAAGCATATCAAGGGAAAGGAGAATAAAGTTGTCAGTGTGCTTAGTGGAAGAGTGCATATCATGCATGCTACTGTTTTCAGTATGCATCAGTCAGACTTGAAGAACAAAATTTTATATTTTCTTGTTACAGAACAACATTACCTACAGGTAAAGGAAAGCTTACATCAAGGGGATTTACAATAGAAAATAAAGGAGTATGAGATAAAGGAAGACAAATTACTCATGTATAAAAATACAATCTATGTTCCTAGTTTTGGAGAACTGAGGAATTTGGTACTGAAGGAAATGCATGATGTTCCTTATCCTGGACATCCCGATTACTAGAAAAAAATTAAAGCAGTAAGAAGCCAGTTCTTTTGGCCAGGAATGAAGAAGGATGTTGTTGATTACATCACTCAATGTATGGAATGTAAGAAGGTGAAGGCTGAGCATAGGCACCCAATGGGTTTGCTGCAGCCATTGCCAATTCCAGAAAAGAAATGGGAAGTGATCACCATGGAATTCATCCCAGGATTACCCAGAACGAATAAGCAACATGATTCAATCATGGTGGTGGTTGACAAATTAACAAAGGCTACTCATTTTGTTCCTGTGAAGACAACACATACAATGGCTAATATTGTAGAAATTTTCATGAAGGAAATTGCTAGGTTGCATGGGATACCTAGAAAAATTGTCTCAGATAGAGATACAAAGTTTACCTCCAATTTCTGGAGTGGATTGTTTAAATGATTTGGCACAAATCTAAAATTTAGCACAACATATCATCCCCAGACAGATGGGAAAATAGAGAGAGTTAATCAAATAATTGAAGATATGCTGAGAATGTATGTGATGGATAAGCCATCTAAGTGGGAAGATTACTTACACTTGGTTGAGTTTGCACATAATAATGGGTATCAATATTCATTGAGAATGAGCCCATTTGAGGAGTTGTATGGTAGGAAATGTGATACTCCAGTAAGCTGGGACAACCCAACAGATAGAGTGGTACTTGGGTCAGAGTTTCTCAAGGACATGCAAGACCAGGTGGTCAAGAACAAGAAGAATTTAAAGACATCTCAGGATAGATATTTAAATTAGGGGAGCATGTACTTTTGAATGTGAAGCTGACGCAGAGAGGTCCAACCTATCACCCCTTAGGGTCTCTTCGCCTGACCTCTTGCTCATAGGACCGATTCTAATCCCCTTTTCGGCCCGAAGAACCCTAAAGTTCTTCTATTTCCCTATCGGGAAATCTGCACCCACAGTTCTCTTCGACTCTGTCCTCCCTTCTCTATTTTCGGAGGATCGGAACTCGCGGCTTCACGAGTCCAACAGTCGAACGCTACACCCCCGGATCCCCGAGACCCGAAGGTCAGTCAACTTGCTGACTTTTCCCCCTGTCGGGACTCCTGCTCTATCGCGGCTTCATGCTACTCGCAACCTCGCCACCTCGTCACCTCGCCAGTTGAACCGTTGAGTTTTTTCCCTCCTATTCCATGAGTCCCCGAGGCCCGAGAATTCAACGAAATGCTGGCTCTTGTCTCTAGGCGACACGTGTCCACCCTTCGACCATGTGGGTCCCACCGTCTGTGCTGCCATGCTTCCGCACGAACCTTGGCCCTCGATGCTTCATGACTCACAAATTCTAACACCAATACCTTGGGACTTCTCGCGGCGAGATCCCGAGGTCTTCGTGCCACCTGTATTCCACTTCGCCTCTTTGTTATGGCCACCTGTCCTCTCAACAATCGGAATCTCTCTCCTCGCGACCTTGTGACTTGGGGTACCCAATGCTTGGGCCCTTACCCTGCGAACCCCCGAGTTCGCGAGATCTCTCGATCTTTGCCAGACATCCTCTTAAATGGACGATCCAGATCTCCTCGCTACTTCTCCACTTCGCGTCCTCGTGGCTCGCGAATTTGAGTGCCAATTACTTGGGCGTTCACCCTATGAACTCCCGAGTTCGTGAGATCTCCTTGATCTCTGCCACCTATCCTCCTCAAATGGACAGCTCTTAGCCTCTCGCCACTTCGCCGCTTCGCATTCTCGCACCTTGCGACTCCTGATTCTAAGCTCTCAGCCCTTCTACTCACGAGTTCCCGAGATGCGAGGTGCTACCTGTCTGCTTGCCAACTCCTATGGCCCCACACCGTTCTCGAGTGTCGATATCCTGAGATGACATTATCTAGGCCCCCACACCATGGAGCTCTCGCCACCTTGCTACTCGTGAAGTCGAATGACTTCCTCTTCCAACCTGCGGTGCCCGAGTCCCCGAGATGGGTGATCTCGTGACACGCATCCTCTCCCAAATAAACGGCCCAGATCAAATCTTGCTAATTCACCGTCTCTGATGTCAAGGGACTCTCTCCTTGCTCCCGAGGCTTATCTTCCTCGTAGCGTCTGCAGATCTGACGACTATTGGGGATTCTGAGAGAGATCTAACGGATCAGATCCCTTCCTCCGGTATGCTCCTCCTCGTATGATTCCTAACCGTGAACACCAACGGTCCAGATAATATCGGCTGATCCAATGGCCGATGTTGCTCCTCCCTGATCTTCGGTGCTCTTTCTTCCTGTACTTGGAAGAATTCCTCTTCTCAAAGGCCTCGACCTTTACTGTCTTTCTCCTCTACGAGCTCCTTAGCTTCGAGCCTCACCGTGCGTATGAAACGCTGCCTTTCCTGAGCTTGTTCTTCTTGAATCCTTAAAGGACTCCGACGTCTGTGCTCCTGCAGAGTCTTCTTGTGCACTCAGCGTGCTATCTCTTCTGAGATTGTGTAAACACTCAGACACCTTGAGGGATTTTCCCTTCCTTCTCTTCTCCTGCAGATGGAGAATGAAATGGATGAACTCCTGGCTATCCTTCTACTCAAGCCTCTTCTTGAGTACCTCTGGGTATTCAGCAACCCAGTGGAGATCCTTCAGTGGAATCTCCCTTCACAACACCACACCCAAAGAGTTCTTCCCTCTTCTGGGCTTGCCTGCACACTTCCTCGATGCCCTCCGACAGAGTATCTCTTCTCCCAGAACCTCCAACAGTTCTGTCTTTCTCTATGCACCACTGTACACATGCTCAATGCCCACTTGGCAGAGCTCTCACAGAATCCCCAGTGATTCTGTCTTCTCTTTCAAACTCTCAACAGAGTTCTTCCTCCAGCACCTCGTGCTTACGCTCAATGCCCACCTGGCAGAGCTCCTACAGAATCCTCAGTGATTCTGTCTGCAAATGTGTCTCTCACACAACCTTGCCTCCAAGGTGTTCAACAACCTTGAGGTCTTCCTCCTAAGTTGTTGACTTTAGTCCTGTGCCTCAACACGTCTTTGTCTGACTCCTCAGAGTTCAGAAGTGCATCCTCAGTGCACCGGCTCTCAGAATCCTCAACGTTCTGTCACACCCTCCTGGTATGAAGCCTCCAAGACCTCCAACCTGAATCAAATGGACTCCTACAGAATGCACAACTACAACATACATTCACAATATAAAAGGAACACACACAGACATCCATATAAGACAAAATAATGCAGGAAAGACTGTTCTGTTTATATTAATGGCAAATGCCTGTATTTTACAAGGTGTTCCTCAAGCTCTCTCTGGCTCTTATAAACTCTGCTTATCTACATCTTGACTCTCTCAAAATGAGATCTGAAAATCTCTTTTACCTGAGGGCTCATTCCTCCAGGTTCACCTACTCTATTCAATTACAATCAATGGTTGTCTAGTCCAGCGTATGGATCTAGATTTCAACCGATCTTGTCATTAAAGTTGATCCTATCTACCGCCTGCACAAAGGCACGACTTCCATGGCTCACCAGCCTAAGACATTAAATTACATTCAATTCGAAAATTCAAATGAGGCTACGCCTCTCTTCAGCTTTGAATCCATGCGCACTGACGTGGCTGGCTGGATGGCTAGCTGCATGGAGAGATGCTCCTGCATCAGAAGCCGAAGAAAAGCTCTTTGAAGTTGGGTATTTTTATAAATCTAGGAGCCAAATTCTGTCGTCCATTTGAAATATTGGACATAATAGGGCCAGTTGCATACATGATTTCATTTTCTGCTTCCATGAATGTGCATAATGTATTTCATGTCTCTTTACTAAAGAAATATGTACATGCTCCTAACCATTTTATTGATTGGCATATGATTCAGGTAGAGATAGAGGGATATTTTCAGGTTCAACCAGTGTGGGTATTGGACAGAAAATTCAAAATGATCGGGAATCGAGTTAGAGAGCCGGTAAAAGTTCAGTGGACCTACTATGGTCCTGAAGATGCTACCTGGTAGCATGAATATGACATGCGGGCAGAGTACCCACAACTTTTTGAATAAATTTGAGATTTTGATCTCTATTTTGTATATGCACTTAGGACAGTGCCAAAATATGGGGGAGGGGATGTAACACCCCAGGTTTTGAACCCCCATTTTAAATAATGTATTTTTAAAATGCTGAGAGGATAGGGTGCCCAAACAATTATTAAAATTCTAGGGTGGCCAAATAATTATTAAAAGGCTAGTGTGCCCAAGATATGTAATGTTTTTTTTATCATTATTAATAATAAATACATGGTTGGCTACTAGACGAACAAAAAATAGAGTTATAGGGGGATATGATTCAATAAGAGAGGGGGCTTGAGGGGCTAAGTGTTTATTCCTATTTTAATTACCCCTTTTTCTCTAAGGGATGGGATTGGTTACATGATCTTCTTGGGGAAGGCCAGGATGTTCTTGATTCTCCACGAAGTTACTTAAACCCGCCTCTTGTTTGATGGGAGGGTTAGATTGATGGATTCTTCGTTCATTTCTTGTACGTTCATTCATTTCCCTCACACATTTTCATGCAACCACTTACCCATTCATTTATCCATCCTCATCCGTGTCTTGGTTTGGGAAAGGGAACCAAACTGCTAAAGAATTAGCCATGATATGGTGGGTTGTAGTGGTCGTTGGTGTGATCCAGCCGTGACTTGAGGCCTGCATGTCTGAGTTGCATTAGATTGTGTCCAACGTTGCTCACAGCTGTGAGTCTTGAGAGTTTCGTCATTAAGATTATAGACCAGTTGCGTTGGAGGATAAATAAGGACAAGGACTTCCTAAGGGACTGCATGGAAGAGAAGGGTGGAGGTCCATTCTCTCCGGTGGTGCAAGATGGGTAGAAGAGAGTTGGGTACTTGGATTGTTGTGAGAGCTGGGAAGATTGTTAGAGCTTGGGTGCTGACTAGTTTGGTAAGCGAAGTAACACTCTGGAACCCTCCTTGTGGATTCATAGCCCTGGCTTGGGAGTGACGTTGTTATTGAGTTTTGGAACAATAGTGTATACGGTTGGGTGGAACGTCCTTGGTCATCTTTCATAAAGATAAGTGATGAATGTATTTCCGTTGTGTATTTAATTATTGTTTAAGTGAATCTTTAGACTATGCATGCTTGTTGACTATTGTTGTGCATGTCATTAAAGTATTTTCTTTTATCCATCCTTAAATTTTAAAAAGGTATCGGTAAGAGAAAGAAGTCCAAAGGTGGGATTGAAGGTAGTGTACCCTAGCATGTGGGTGGTTGGGTATGCTACACCCACATATTTAGTTATTATATAAATAGACCCTTATTTATATATTATTAATTATTTTTCTCAACTAATTAGTTAATCTAATTAATCCTAACAAAAGAAAGGTAGTTTAACTACCATAACTTATTGGAAAAGAATAAAATCTCAATCAAATTAAGAGACATGGGAATAAGAGAAAATAAAAGAAGACTTGTATTCTTGAGAAAATATTTTGAAGTTAAATTTTATGTGTTAAAATGAAAATGGATAAACTTTGCAAAACAACTCTTATAGCAATTACTCATCAAATATGCATATAAGAAACAACAACAATAAGCGATTGAGCGGAAAGCACATGAACACAACAATTTGATAAAGGGTTCACCCCTCTCTTGGGCTACATCTCGTAGTCCGACTTCGATGGATCATTTGTATTATTTTTTTTTTCAAAGTGATAAAATGTTCTTTACAATGCTCAAAATGCTGAATAGATGGCTCCAATGGATTCCGAACATCCAAAACCCCTAGCTGGGCTTTTAGGCACCTCATTTTGGCCAAAATTAAAGAAGATAGGCTTCTGAAGTCCCCTTCAAACTTGTTGTCTATCTGGGGTGCACCCTTGTTGGCTCAACCTAGCCCACACACATATTTGGCGTTAAAACTTCGGCTGAGACCCTGTCCTTACCAGGCCAGGTGCAAAGATGTAGAAGCGATTCACGAGCACCCTTAACTGCCAAGGCTATGGTCATGTGACCCATGTGACCAAACGCAAGTGCAAACATAGGCCCTCTTTCCACAAGCCGTTGGTTAAAGGACAAGTGGTGGGTCGTTTGTATAAGCGTTGAAACCAAGCCAAAGAAACACAACCACCGCACCAATCAATATAGCAATGGGTCATATGTTAGCGCAATATGCGACGGGGTTGGGCTAAGCCCGGCGATCCACCTTAATATATATATATATGAAAAGTATATATATATATATATATATATATATATATATATATATATATATATATATATATATATATATATATATATATATATATATATATATTATACATATATATAACAAGGACCACATGATGGCACGTCGGTTGGTGACCCTTCCCAAGTCTCTTCCCACCTTGGGAAGTCCGAGTCGACTTTGACCAACAACATAATTTTAAACCAATGTATATATGACCCGTGTGACCAGTGATTGAATACGTGTCTACATCGGTCGCTACAAATATACCCGTCATATGCCAACTATCCACCTGGCTATGCGCCATGTGTCATACAACTTTTATACGTCGGCGTTGATGCAGTTTGTCTGATTTGTCTGATCGGCCATTCCTTTTGCATGTTGTCATTTGAATGAGAGTAGCGATATCTCTAAGCTAGTGGCGTTTGTTGTTTGAACCCAAATGAGTTGTTTGGGGTTTTCATAGCGATGAACCCTACTCCCATTGATTTAGGCGATTCGGACTTTGGGTACGACAAAATTGATCCCTTGATCACACCTCCCATTGGAAAGCTTTTGACCTCCAAAATACTATTTTTAGTCTATTTGAAGATGAGGGGTATAGCTCCCTCACATTTCCAACCTCAATCCACTTGGATTTTCTTGGATTTGTACCTTTAAGACCAACTTCAAGAGATACTCCACATTTCCTCGATTTGAAGTTCGCATTCTTCTATCAAGGATTGTGTCTTCATGCAGTTAACGTAAGATATTATTGGGAAAAATCATCTATAGAAGGAATCGAACATGCTCTCTCCTTGATCAAAATCAATGGAGGCCCATACAATTTCAAATTCTCAACATTAGCTGTTGCATACATTTGCGCGTATAAGGAAATCTAAATGAAAGGCATTGTTACCAATCTTATCAATAATCTTGGAAAAGGACCATATCGAATTGGTTTCAATTTTTACCTTTTCCTTTAAGCCTCTCCCTTCTTGATGTAAATACAAACTTCATCTCCAACTTGGAAGCTGTGATCAACACGATGCTACTTGTCATGTCTTGTCTTGTACTTGAAGCGACTCTTTTCCAATTGCTCTTGCACCTTTTGATGTATCGATTGAATTTGTTCAATGAACTTTCTTCCCTATCAATGTCATATTGACCATCAATAGCAATATCTTCCCAAAGATAAAATCCTAGGAGATTTGGGTAAATAGCCAAAACATGCTTTAAATGGCGACGTTTGGTAGAAGAGTGCTTAGCTCGATTGTAAGCATTATGAATGTAGTGTAAATGCTCATCCCAAAGCTTAAGATGCTTGTTGCAATAACCATGAAGAAGATGCACCATTGTTCTATTTACCACTTTTTTCTGACCATCGATTTGTGGATGAAAGATGTGCTCTTTCAGTTTGGTGTCCATGTGAGTGCACATAAACTCGACCAAAAACTTCCAACAAATCAAGTCGATCAGAAAATAGAGTTAGGCAATCAAAATGCACCCAAACATTTTGAAGAACATTTATTAATCACATTTTTTCAGCTGTAACTGCTTCTTACAAGGCATCAAAATACATTTTATAAATCAATGTTAACTAAAGATAATGAAATCATGATTTTTATTGAGACATGGTAGACCTCCTACAAAGTCCATAGAAGTACTTTAAAATTTTGAGAAGGAACGGAGGTGAATTATCTGAACCCAACTTCGATTACTAGGTTTACTTGTGGCATGGCCGGGCACCCTCGAACATACTTTGAAACACTTTCATTCATTTTAGGCCAATGACACTACCTTTGCAAATTAGCCTTTGTCTCTTGCCACCACCAAAATGACCAACAATAGAGAAGAATGGGCTTCTCTTATTATGTTGATTCTTTCCAATGGAATACATACCTTTCCAAAGATGATACAAAATATTATCATGCACATGGTAAATCCAATTCCTCAACATGGATTTAGAATGGAACGAACATATGCTTCTTTAAAATTAGTGTCGTATTGCTCAACATAACTCTCATACATGATAGGACTATGCTTAAGAATAAGCTGAAGCACTAATAATAGGCCTTGAAACATATCAACAACTTTGTTATAGATTCCCTTCTTATATACACGATGAACAAGGAAGTGGAACTACGTAGAAAACCATCCATACGAAGTGCTTAGCTTTGTTTGTAGCTTTGTTTGTGATTATAAGTATTAGGTGGTTGATGATCTGTGTTGACAATGGTTTCTTTCCCAACAAATAAATGTTTCCATTTTTTCCACTTTGTACCAGTACATACAACTCCTTATCATAAGTGGGATGGTTAATCAACGGCACCATTAAAAGTTTGAGAATGAAAACAAATGGGCTTACCATGCTATAGAAGCTGCTCCCATTGCATAATTGCTTGCATCTGTTTGGATTCAAAGGTTGTCTTAAATTTTGAAGTCTGGCTGTTGACTGAAGCCCGATCTTCTCTTTCAAAGTATCAAAGCCTTTGTTGCTTGCATCCCCATTGAAAAACTTGCTTGACCTTGTCCTTTGCATGTAATGGAGCTGCAATGGAAGAGAAGTTAGAAATAAAATTTCTCTAATGTTGGGTTGCTCCCAAAAACTTCTTACCTGTCACATTGTTGGGCTTGGAGGCCATTCAATATGACTTTGACCTTGGAGGGATCAATTTTGAAAGATTAGCCTCCACCAACAATATTCCCTAAGAGGTAAATAAGTGAAGTCTTTCCAAACTCACATTTGGGCATCTTCAAAAACAACTTTTCCTTTCTCAAAACATCAAAACTTGTTTCACTTGTTTAATAATGGCCAACTCTTCATGAGATTTCCTAAAGATCAAAATGTCATCAAATTAGACAATAACACAATCATCAAAGAAAGGCCTTGTACGTCATTTCGCAACCCTCATGAGAGTAGCAGGTGAATTGCAAAGTCGAAAAGGCATTACCGTCCATTCAAAGAAACCTTGCTTTGTTTGAAGATGTCTTCATGTGTCTCCCTCACGACAATCGATACGATGATATCGCTTCTCAAATCTAACGAAGTAAAATGTTATCATCTTTTAATTGATCGAAGCAAATCATCGATTCTGAGGAAGATGATAGCGATTCTTCATGCAATTATGTTCAAAGCCACGAAATCAACACACATCGCCATGTACCAATAACATTTGGCACTAACACAAGTGGATATCCACATGGCGATGAGCTTGGTACAATAACCCCTTTGTCGGTGACTCTTGAATTGTGTTTTAATTTTGGCATTCTCCATGGCCAAGACGTGGACACAATGTTTGGAAGAGGACAATGCTAGCAATTGAATTTCATGTTGGATACCTTTTTTTGGAGGTAATCGCTGGTTCTTTAACCATTTCATCATATTGATTAACAACCTCATATATATCAGATTTCAACTTTTCATCACAGCCTTGGGAAATGCTTCGTTTTCAATGTCATCTTTAGGTTTAATCATTAAAAGAACAAAGTTCTTGCTAGCATTGACTAATCTCTTCATTGTCCCACATTTACAAGTGATAAATTCATCTTCTTTGTATGGGCTCTAACAATGTACTCAACTCCATTCTTAAACAAGTGATACTTATTCTCATGATGAAAAAATAACTTTCCCTGTCGTGCTATAAATATGGGCTTCCAACACAATTACCACATATGTCAAAGGGAATAAAGATCAAGCTCTCATCGGCAAAGTTTGTGAAAGTGATAGCTTGACCCTAGGATTTACACTTTCTTGTCACTTGTAATTTAACCTTATCACATATCCAACCAAGAGGAGGGTATGCTTTAGGATGTGGAATTGTTTCCAATTTTAATTTCTTAACAATGTCTTCAAATATAAAGTTTGCTTGAGATCGATTATCAAATAGGTATCCTATTTTTGGTATGTTTTGAAACAACCCTTATGTGTGAAAAAGTTCAGTTCTCTCTTTTTCTTGTGAGGTTACGTGAGCTTATTATTACTTGAAGAATTAGTACTTGCAATAGAACCATTACCTTGATAAACCATGGATATGATCTTTGTTTCATCCCTTTAAATCAGAACCTAAATCATGTTGTATGGTTGCGGCCATCTTTGACATCCCTTTGTTGCTGATTCGCGTCTTCTTTCAGGGTGGAGTTTCCAACAATGGTCTTCATCATGGCCATCTTTCCCACAGACAATGTTTGCATGTGGTGCACTGCTCCCTCTTTCTTAACAACAACGTTCTTTTCCCATTGCCCTTGAACTTCCTCTTTCCTTTGTCTCCACGGGTGAAGGCTTCTTGTTACCCTCATGAGTTTCATTCCATTCCTCTTGCTTCAAATGAGTGGCTGAACACAAACTTCATCTAGATTTGAAGGATTAAACATGAGTATAGTATGTCTCAAATAACTATGTAAAGCTCAATGTGCAGAGTAAAGTTTCTTGAGAGACAAATCTACTCCCAAAAAGAAAATCTCTTTTCCTAAATTCTTGAGTGAAATCTTTGCACATTTTTTCCTTTAGCTTGTCTAAAATTTTGTCAATCCATAGTATTAGCCTTTTGCATATATGCCAATCGAACAAAATTGTCTTTAATTGCAACAATAAAATCATTCAAAGAGGTTAAAATTTTACCATGTTTCTTCATGTCCTCCAGGTCTTGGATTCCCACCAAATGAGTGTTGCACTATCCAATCTTAAAGAAGCGTCTGAATATTAGTTTCATGTCTTGATTTTTATCCTACAATACATAGTAGAATCAATTATCCCAATTTCCGAGCGTTTTGCTTCTCCATTGTACATTCAATTTGTCAGTGCTAGCAGGGAATTTGTGAAGGAGTTTTACCATCAATCCTTTTGGAGAATTAGGAAGAGGTCTTGAATTGGTGGAAGGCGAAGAGAAGATGGAGGTGAGGAGGAGGGTGGTGGAGAAGCACCATTCCTCCATTTCCATTTGGAGTTTATCACCCATTGTATCCTATGCTTTGAAGGTTTGGAGCCTTCACCTTGCAATCCTATATTCCTTTCCATCAAGATTTTTCATCATCTCTCTCATTTCCATGACAATCTTTGAGATCTTCATCTTTTAGGAATATATTCATGACTCTCTTCATAAGAGCCATGCTTGGTGAATGCCTCCTTAGAAACTTCGGTGATGATATAGAAAAGCTTCCTCCTTGAAGGATGAGAACTTGGCTCTCTAAGTTGACCTTCTCCTCTTGTGATTTTCAGCCTTAAAGGAATCAAAACACTTACAAATAATCAGTCTTCAAAACCTAATATACGATACCAACTTGATCTAAAATGAAGAAGACTTGTATTCTTGAAATATTTGCAAGTTAAATTTTATGTGTTAAAATGAAATGGATCAAATTTGCAACACAACTCTTATAGAAATTACTCATCAAAAAGAATTTATATAAGAAACAACAACAATAAGCGATTGAGCGTTGACACATAACACAACAAATGATAAGGTTCACCCCTCTCTTGGGCTACATCTCACAGTTATCTTCAGTGGATCATTTGTATTATTTGCTCAAAAGTGCTAAAATGTGCTTTACAATGCTCAAAATGCCAAATATATGGCTCCAATGGCTCGAGAATGTCCAAAAAACCCCTAGTTAGGATTTTACGGCACCTCAATCCGCCAAAAAATGAAGAAGTTAGGACCCCTGGAAGTCTCCCTCTTCAAACTTTTTGTCTCTGCATCTACAAATTGCACCCTTGTTGGCTCAACCCTGGCCCATGCATATTATTTAAAATTAAACTGTGCAGGCTTAAGCTGCATAAACCATACAAAGCTGTAGGACAATGCAGGTGCACCTAGCCCCTAACCGCTAGGGCTATGGTCATGTGACCCATATGACCACGCACAAGTGAAAACATAGGCCCCCGTTTCCACAGCCAATGGTTAAAGGACAAGTGGTGGGTCGTTTCTATAACCATTGAAACCAAATCAAAACACAACCATGCGCGCGCCGAATGGTATAGCAATGGGTCATATGTTAGCATAATGTCTGCGACTAGCCGGGGGTTGGAGTGTTGGGTATGTGTTAGCATATTCTTTGCGTATTATTATTATTGGGTCGCGTCGAGATCCCGAACAAGCTGTGATCTGATTTTTGCTATTTTAGCTGATTTGTAAGTGAAATCCCAGTTAAGGGATTGGGGTTTTGAGTAGCTACGAAATACACAAAATATTGTATATATTGTATGGCGAATGGTGAAATTGATATAATGAAAATAAGAAAGGTTTTTCCGATTGAGGGGTTCCGGTAAAATCTCTGTGTACTACATTAGCTTGAGCCATTGATTAATTTATTATTGCTTAAGAATCTATAGCCATTGCTTTGCCTAGCGAGGTTTAAAACTTACATGTGGTATCAAAGCTTAGTTTTGGCAGAGGGGCGCCTTTGTTGTTGGGGTTTGGCTCAGGTCTTGATAGATCAAGTTTATGCAGGTCTGTGATAAACACGCGGGTTCGATGGGAGATTTTTGCGGTGGGGCTAAGCCCCATCCGTGCGCTATAGCATATGCACACACACACACACACACACACACACACACACACACACACACACACACATATATATATATATATATATATATATATTTCATATATATAACAAGGACCAACTTAGAAACACGAGGTTGAGTGGCCCACTTCCTAAGTCTCTTCCCTACGAGGAGGTCCACTGAGTCGACTCAGACCAACAACATAATTTTAAATCAATGTATATATGACACGCATTAGGCCATTGAGTTGAATACATCGTAAACCATCCCCATTCAGTACCAAACGTACCCGTCATATGCCAATGTCCACACAAGCATTGTTTCACATGTCGTCGTCCACCTTAAATGTCAGTGATGGATACCCGATTTCCATCTGGGCTATGATCCAACATCCCCTTTTCTTGTTTGTCATTTTGAATAGATTGTGATATCTCTCTCATCTGATGTCGGTTTGAACCCAAACAAGTTGTGTTGGGTTCGTAGCGATGAGACCCTAAGCTCTCGTTGATTTGAAGCAATTCGAGCACTTTGAATTTTTGGGCAAAATTTGATCCCTTGATCCCATTTTAACTACCATAACTTGTGAAAAATAAAAGCTCCAATGAAATTAGAGAACATGGGAATAAGATAAAATAAAACGAGAACTTTATACTATAATTTTTTCTCTATACTTGTGAGATACCCACATTCTTCATTCATTCTGGGTTTACTAGAAGGATTAACCATCATGATGAAAACATTATCTTATTGAAGGAAGCAAGATTCAAAAAACTGAATTCTTATTGAAGGAAGCAAGATTCAAAACTGAATCATATTTTTTAGCATTTTGTCTTTAAAGGTGTATGATTTATATTTGGCAATCAATGTGTTCTTGTTTGTTTATGAATTAAATTTCATGATTGATAAAGAATATTTTGCAGAGTCAAGTGACATCATTTTGTGGCAAGCTGATCCAGATCTTTAGCTCAAGTTTTCTTTTGGTGTCAGATTCTTTTTGTATGGTGCCCATCATAGGCTTCTAAATATGGCTTTTGTCCCTACCCTTGCATGGGTTTGTAAATATAATTCATGTTTGTATCTCAGAATGAAATCAATATAGAAATCAGATTTCTAATTTTAGTCTCACATGTGTATTTCGATGATTTGGTTCAGATTTTTCTTTTTTCCTTGTCTAGTATCCATGTACACACTCATGCAATTTCTTGCTTAGTTTATTTCTTTTGCACAGTTACATACAATATATATAAAAATAGCATTGGTCCCTCATACTTAATACCTATGGATGAAGTGATTGTTTCTTTTATTTTAAGGCTATAAACCCACGGTAACATTCCCAACTATATTTCCTTAGCCCAAAAAAATATGAAAATGCTTGAGTAAAGTTCCTCATACCTTTTCATCAACAAGGACCTCCAAGACACATATTCAACGCTAAAGTCCAAAATCCATCCGATTGATTTTGACCATTTAAGGTCTCAGGACTAGTGAATGTTCTGAAGAACAAGAAGATATCTAGTTCCCTTAACCATAATCCTACTTCGAATTTCATGATTAAATCATAAAAAATACTCATCATAAGTTCTTTAAGCACATGGTATAGTCTTCTACAATTAAACAACCATTTATGCAATATTCACGTTCACGTGTATTGAACAAGAACATCTTATAACATTTATCTCAAGCACAATAATAAATTTCACTTAACACGCGTGCGATGAATTCACACATTAAATTCTCTAGCGAGAAATTCCTAAAATTTTCACACAATACACATACTAATTTGTAAGATCTCATTTGTTACTAGAAAAATAATCTATTTATTTATTTATTATTATATACATAGTTTTATTTTTATTTTTATTTCAAGGATAATACCTTTTAAATCATTAATTATTAATTAGGATCATATGCTCATTATAAGTGTACTAGATAATATTTATCATATAAGGATCCTTAGTACTATAATATTCACACAGATTTGTGACATGCCAATTATTAATTTAGCAACATGAATTATATGTGATTTACACTACCAATATATATTCATCATCTTCACCCATTTTATAATTACATAACTAATTTCTATTAAATTAATCTTATATATTTAATCTCTCTAACGCAAAATTATATATATAATAGGTAATTATATATATATAGAGAGAGAGAGTGGTAATTGAAGTCTTCAAGTGGACATCACATTCAACTATTTTATTATTAAAAGAACAAGTTCCCACATTTAACCATATCTATCTCTTAGATATTTCAGTCACATAAGGAAATAATTTCCATGTCGAGCTATTATATATTCGAGGGTAAAAATTCTAGTTATACACTTAGATTTCACATCTCCATAATAATTACGAGTAAACGTCCCTCACATGGAGAATGGATCAACACTTATTGATTATGAAGTGTGCCATAGTTACTACGTCCAAAATCTAACAATAGTCAACTCCATACACTTCCAATTGTATAACTGATAAGGAGGATTTAATTACTTGTTTACTTAACGTATTAATGACTAGCCCAAATGAAATAGATGTTGGGGTGATGATTATTAGCAGTTTAAATCCAAAGAGAAACCACTCAATAAATCACGGGTCGTGCCTTAAATTCATCATAATGATCGCCACCAGGAATAAGAAAATCGGAAAGGTTATGGCACTAAAATTTCCTGCATTTTAGTCAACACGTGTTTAGAAGATTAATTCCCACAAAACAAGAGAACTCAGAAGATTGTAGGACCTAAAGTTTAACTAAGTGACCTGGGCGGTGTTAATTTTGGGTAGAACTAAGGGTATAAGTTCGAAATATTAATGACGCTTCTCAAAGTCCACAATTGAGTGAAACTGTGGGATAATATTAAAATTTTTGGCTACCTTATTCCTTATACCAATTAATTAATTAATTTTTCTTAATTAAATTTCGTGTCATGTAAATTTGATCGTGTTCCCACAACTGCTATCCTGATTTATTAACTTAACAGAGATCCCATGATACTTCCTTATTTAGATAAATATTTTCGCATCAAAACAAGGATATAACACTTATGTAATCATATCATTTAAGATATAAAGTGCATTATGAAATCCGTCACAGAATTCTTCATTGATTATATATCCATTAGCTGCAAAAACCAGTAGAGATACTTTTGGTGACTTTCCAAAGTTTATGTGAAAGCCAAATGCAAGGCTTATCTTCTATAACGAACTAAGACGAATAAATCTTGTTAGCCTTCTTCCGAGGGATGAGTATTCAATTAACCTAAGGGAGAGTAAATACAAAATTTTAGGAACAATTTATTGAAGTGTAATAAGAATTCTTCTTGTTCGGTCATTGGATCAGGGTAACGAACCATTCAAAATTCTTCTTTGTTTAATTTCACCCGCTGATGTCGCATTCATATAAATTAGATTTAGTTTTAAAATAAAAAATTTCTGTACATATCAAGATTCGCAACACACATCTCGCTAATATCATTCAACAAAATAAGGAAATTATAATATCTCAAAGTACATAAATGTATTCATAATTGTCAATAATCCTGGGTAACGCTTTTGAAAACAGAGAATAAGCATCAATTAAATTTGAGGTCTATATCCACAAGATAATTTGGTATTTCCATTTAAAATGTGGATAATTATCCATAGTTCAATCAATTACCAATTAGCATGAATGTATCTATACACAGTAACAAATTCTGTTACTAAAGGTTCATCATTTCCAATAATTTATCAAGCCAGGATTACATGATATTAGAATCTTATTAAATATGGAATATCGTAAACAATGAAATACCGTTAATGGATTTGTTGAAATTTCTTGAGGATCTCTGACTGTAGAAGATATTTATGGCATGTCCTTCCTCCCTCTTTCCAATCCAATAAATTCACTGATACCTCCCAAGCAACACTAGGGGTACTCTTCTTCCGCTTTATCCCCCGAGCCACAAAGTGGCCAAGCACAAAAACCAGAACAAAATAGCTTCCAAGCTTGCCTCGCAATGAAGAACTTCCACCATTGTAACAAGCTTGGAGTTCCAACTCTCACAAGAAAAACACAATCAGAAATTTGGCAAGCATAACAATATAATGAAAAGTGAACCGTTCACTTTTCTACCTCTTTTTATTTTTAGGAAAATACCCAATGATACATGTCCTCATGCACAATTAATTATCTTTTTTATTAATTTAATTTGAATTATTCACCCACACACTTGTCAAACTCTCCCCAAGTTGCAAAAGTAATTACCACTTTTGTTTTATTTAAAAGTCAATTTCTTTCTCATATCCCCAATGTTCTCATATTTTCTCTCTTAGATGTCTATTTGTTCCCCAATTTTTCATTTAATGAGTGTCTCCTAATTAGATCTTAGTTAGAGTTGGATTAGTAGTATTCTTCTAGCTAGACTAGTAGTAGCTTGACTCTAGATACCATTCTATGTGTACACCTATTATCTCTTATTATTATTTCTTTTATTTTAAAAATCCAATTTATTAATTCCATGCACACATGTGCATTTTATCCAATCTTTAGATTTTACTCATTTTTTCCTAGAATTTGATTTATCTCAATTCTTTTAATTTATTTAATATTTTTAATTAGTCCCTTAATTAAAATTAGACTTAGTCTTAGTCTTATACTTAGGCTTATACTTTTGTTGGGATTTATAATTAATATTTTACTGTTTAATTAATTATTTTATTCCAACAAGGTCTAATCATATCAATGTTTTCTAGGCTACTTAGATTTAGTGACTCAAGTTTTTAATTATGCGATGTGCCCTTCAAGACGCACCTCCATGCTCCAAGGGTGCCATTCACATTTGACTAGTTTTGGAAGTTTGTATGACCCTTGGAATAAACAATCCACTCGGTCGACCTTGTGAGAAAATAAGGGATTTTAAGGAATAAGGACTCAACCTTATTTACCACCCCTTAGAATCTTTGTGAGCGACTGTCTCAGTCCGCCCTCATGACATCATGGATCTGTCGAACTAGTTTATTGTTATGTAACATCCTCAAAAATTAAAAAAAAATAATTCTATGTTGAATTTTGACATAAATTTCTGTTTTTGGAAAATTCGTATTTGGAAATTATTTGCCATTTATGGAAAATCCGAATTTGGAATTTTTTTTTATGTAATTAATTATTTGATGAATGTTGTGAAAATATTTGGCTTTCCCAACTATCCTCTTTTATTTGACACATGTATGAGACAAAATTTTAATAAAATTAATGTTGCAAGACAAATGGAACATCTAGGTTAAAAATAGTTGACCATGACTCCATGAGTGGAGAACATGTATGAGTTACCTCAGGGATGATTTTTACGAGTGGAATGTTTTGAATTCGACCACTAGCAGCCCCTAAAAATTAGGTATTTATAAAACTGTGAATTTCCTCAAGGAGGGAAAGGAATGAAAGACCTAGGCACAAGATTATATACAACATATGTGGGAGGCAAGACACTGCTTAGTATGTTGAGGAAAGAATTGAGAATTGGTTGTTGTTATGAAAAGTTGTAGTGTGAGGCAACGAATATTCTGACCTGTTGATGTTGACCTGAGGAGGATAATTCAAGTTCTCCCTTATGGACTCATGGTTAGGTTAGGGTGTGATCAGAACAAGTAATTGTGGTTGTTCTTTTCTACGGTTGGGTGGAACGTGGTTGTTCCTTTTGTTTCCAACATCATCTTATTCAGATATGTATCTCAGCTATGAATTTCATTATTGATGTTATATTTTATGGCTTGCTACAATATAATAATATTCCTAATAATGTCTATCTGAAATATGATTGTGATATATATATATATATATATATATATATATATACATTTGGTTATATATATAGGTATTCATATAGAAATAAATAGAAAACTGTGTGTATATTCCTATTGGCCATTGAGATTATATATTTTGATTTATGTTTGAATTTGTACATAATTGAATACTGGAGAAATTAAAGAAATCAAACTGTATTGTTAATATACTACTATCATGGTGAGAATAGGTGGCAATAATAAAACTCCAAGTACATTCTTTACTTACATCTATTACTCAGAAAGATTGTGGATATAATAGAATTCATAATGTCTTGGAAAAAGTAACTATTATATTCAATAGGTATTTATCCAAACATTGCAGTTGGGGTACCATAGGACCCAAGATTTCCATAACCTTTGTGTTTCTAAAAAAAATAACTCTCTACCTAAGTAAAATTAAATGTAAAACGAACCACATGAAATTGTCCACAAATTCTCGCAAGGACCAATGGAAGAAGATGGAACCCAAATACCTTTTACGGATACGTGGAGTGCCTCGCCAAGTGTATGGGGCGCGTGACAAACCTGTAACAAACAGAAAAATGATATTTAGTACATTATTAAAGTATGAAATTACTAAAATTGCAACACAGTAAAAAATTTAAATTACTTAACTTGGGTTTTGAAGTTGAAAGATGCATCCTCACCATCTTGTGAAGAGACCAATCCAAGACAGAGGAGGGAATTGGGTGAGTTGTTCACCTAGACAAAAGGGACCCATCTTCAGTGTTTGTACTTGTGAAATATTAACATATTGCACAAACATAATGTAACATGCGGGGTTTTGAACCCCCATTTTAAATAATGTATTGTTACAATGCTGAGAGGATAGAATGCCCAAACAATTATTGAAAGGCCAGTGTGCCCAAAATAAAGTAATGCTTGATCATTATTAATAATAAATACATCGTTGGTTTCTAGACGGACAAGGACTAGAGTTATAATGCTAACGCTCTGTAATTTCTCAGGTTGAGGGAGAAATTGATAGAGGTAACTATTTCAACCGCTTGGAGTCTTGGATCTAGCCCTCCAAGACTCAGAGAGGGCTCTCTTTACTCGATTTAACTTCGTTTGTATGGGATAGGTGTTAGGCTAGCTATGAAGGTATGGGGTTGTGGTTTTTGAAATATTTAGATGAGGGTTTGGTTGACAAGTTACTTAGATCACCATTGGGATATGGGGTCTCTTTATAAGGTAAGGATCAACTTAGATCTAGAGGTAAATGTCTCCAGAGGGAAGGATAGTAACCACTGTTGGATCGTCTTAGATTTAGTGCGGATGAATGGGGTGAAAAGGGAGAGACCCACTAAACAGAGGAGCAATTAAGAATTCCTTTGTAAATCTTCAGATGAATAACATATAGATTATTGAAAAATTGGACAAAGAGTATGCATACATAAATTCTTCTCCATTATTTTCTTTCAATAATAAGAAATGAAAGTGCGTGAATGATAGCAAAAAGAAAACTGAAAACAGAAAAGGAACACACCACCAACGCTCCTACACAAGAATCCTATAAATTCATTTCTCTATTACTGGTTAATCATTCAAAAATTATAGAAACATCCTCCTGGAATAGCAAGGCCCACAGTCCAGTAAAAAGGAATCCATTTCTTCACAGGTTGAACCCCCCCACCTTATCTTTTACATAATGCCTGCTTAAATAACCAAACAATCACAAAATGCCTCTCGTTTGTTGGAAATAAATTCGAATAAACTGAAATAATAGTGGTTGTAATAGGTGTCCCAAGCTATTGAGGATGCTGGAGTTGTTGGAATAAAAACTGGCATTGCTTCCAGGTGTCTCGAATAGATGAATGCTTGGTGTAGAAAAAACTTTGAATTTAGAATGCTAATTGATCCTGGGAATTTCCTCGTTGCCACCTATTCATGATGTGATGGATTAGTGCCTTGAGATTAGGGGTATCAAGATATGCTCTGCCATTTGTATTTGAATGGTCTTTAAATCGTTGATTCTTACCTTAAAACCTGGGATTGCCCTCCACCTCTTGAATTTGAATGCTATCCTGGTATGAAAATCAAGGATATATGTTCTTGAAATATTGGGATGCTTTGCCAATTTCTGCTACATGTTAACTAATTGCCCATTAATTGCTTCTTTGAGATCTAAAATTTGAACTCTGCTAACAAGAGTTCAACCATTAAATTGGCTCCTTAAAATCGACTAACCTCGAAATCTCGGATAAGTTAGAAATTCTCCTCTTTCAACTTTAGCCACAATCTAACAACATGATCTATATCATCAAACAATATTTTGCCTCCTCCTTCCCTCCTGGAGTGGTGTTCCCTCTGTCATTCATACCCGCCTGCCCTTCTTTTGAATAGTTTATCTGTATAATGAACAAGTCCTAAATTCAAGTCCTTCCTCAAAATTGACATAGTGACCTCTAGACAAGTGGCTCCATAGAATACACAAGGTCTACCACTGTCGAATTTCAAGTTCTACTCATCCCTCCCATCAAAAGTAGAGCTCATCAAATAGAGGAGATACAAGTTCATTTATCTCAATTTCCTGCAAATCAGATCTGCAATCAATTGCTCTACCACTTGTGCAGATATTTACCTATATGATGTGGCACCATATCTTTAGAGAAGTCGGTTGAATGGGGCAGACGATTCTGGATCAATCGCCTAGTGGGACATTCGAGGTGCAAGAGGCCGCATAGACTGTTTTTCTTATTTTGAGAGGTGATCGAGTAGCCTCAAATCTCGTGTGCGTTTCTGTTCATTGCCATTGCCAGGCTCTGCTATGATTGCTATAGTGAATATGTTCAGAATGTTGATAAGAAAGGAGGATGTGGATCCGCTGCCCCAACCACCCAAATCTCCAGTGATCTAATCTACACCTGCAAAGTGACCTGCCAGGGTTTTGCTCAAACATCACCTCCACAATCTGATGACCAAAACATTCAATGCCAATTCAAGGCAGATGACCTTAAGCAAAGTGTGTTGATGGTGAATATACATTCTTCAACACCCTTGATTTCAACAAGAGAAAATGGCCACTTGGCTATTCGACAACTTATTGATCTTTCTCTCGGGCACTTTGCGTAGTTTGACAAACTAAATTTGACCTCTGTGCATCCTTTGTTTAACACTTGGATTTATTCTTTAACAATACGGTGATTAGATTCTTCCACACAAACCCCTTACTTGGAGAATTATGGCGTTCACCATAAAGACTATGGCATGTACTCTCGTGGGCTTCTCCCTTATGACTTGGTCTGGAGCTTGGGTATTGGCTTTGAGTTGATATGGTGGCTCGATTTCGTATGTTGTTGTTAAACCGTGTCTTATGTGCTAACCCCTGACATGTGTTGTGTTGTTGTGTGGCAGGTTGCATGGAGCTAGAGCGCTGGAGTGTAAATTTGGCCTTCAGGATAAGTTTTGATGAAAACACATAAAACCAAAAACCCAAATTTGGGGCAGAAGCTTGAAAACCACTAAATAATATGCCCCATGACGTGTCCACGGGCTAGAAAACTCAGAAAAATTCCAGAATTCCTAAGAAAAGACAGTAATACAAAGGCCAGGATGATAAATATGAAGATTAGAGAGCCATTTTTTAATCTAGCTACAGGCTTTCGATGGCTAGGGGTACACAAAAATTGGGTTCTAAGCGACCGGAATTTTTCTCTTTTGGTAGCTAACATAACATCAGACTCTACTCTTTAACTACTGAAAACAAAAACTCCTGTGTGATAACAACTGAGGTGAATTGAGAGATTTCTACCGCTTTTACATCTTTGTTTTGCGTCGCGAGAAAAAGCGTAATTCCTGAAATAGATAGATATTAGTCAAAATACTGATTTCCCTATTATATAGGGTTCTAACAATAGGGTGGATATGATTCCAAAAGAGAGGGGGCTTGAGGGGATGAATTTTTATTTCCTATTTTAATCACCCTTTTGTCTAAGGGAGTGGGTCGGTTATGTGAGCTTCTTGGGGGAGACCAAGAGGTTCTTGATTCCCCATGAAATACTTAAAACCACCCCTGGACTATTGTGAGGGGTTGGTTGATAGCTCGTTCACTCATTTTCTCGTTCAATCCTGCATATGTTCATGCGTTCATTCACTTTCTCACTCGTTCATTCATCATTTCCTTACCTATCACTCATTAATCCATCCTCATTCGCGTCTTGGATTGGTAAAGGGAAACAAATTTATGAACACTAGCCATGGTATTTTTGGCTGTAGTGGTCGTTGGTGCAATCCATCCATGACTTGAGGCCTTCATGTTTGATGTGTGTTGGCTTGTGTCCAAATTTGTTCATAGTTGTGAGTCCTGAGAGTTCCAACATTGATATTATGGACTAGCTACGTTGGAGCCCAGAAAAGGAGAAGGACTGCCTGAGGGATTGTGTGTTAGAGAAGGGTGGAGGTCCATTCTCTTGGGTGGTGAAGGCTAGGTAGAAGAGAGATGGGTACTTCAATTGTTGTGAGTGTTGGGAAAGACTATGAGAGCTTAAGTGTTAACTGGGTCGGGAAGCCAAGTAACACTCTGGAACTGTCCTTGTGGTTTCATAGCCCTGGCTCTGAGGTGACACTATTGTTGAGATTTGGAACAATAGTGTCTACGGTTGGGTGGAATGTCCTTGGTCTGAAACCAGTTGGTGTCATATTTTATAAAGATAAGTGATCTTTGTTATGGTATTAATTATCTGTATATGAATGTATTCCACTGTGTATTTATTTATCATATGATTGAATGTTTAGAGTATGCATGATTGTTGGCTATTGTTGTGCATGTCATTAAATCTTTTCTTTTATGCGTTCTTATTATTTTAAAAGGTATCAATAAGATAAAGAAGTCCAAGGGAGGGCTTGAAGGTGGTGTACCACGGCTTGTGGGTGGGTGAGGTGTGCTACATATTGGTATCAGAGCTTCTGGTTGAAACATTGAGCCGGTATGGGCCAGATATGTTGGTCAGAGTCTCGTGGTTGAGATTGAATTCTAACCGTGAAGTTGAAAATGTCAGGAGGAATGGCATTGCAGAATGGACGAAGAAGTTAGAACATCAAAGATCCTTTGTAAGGTTCGAAGGATCATGACTATCCCCTTCAAATTTGAGAGAGATCACTGTTGTGGGATCAAGAGAGATCCATGATCACTAGATCGAAGGGTAGGTGAACAAGGGTCATCCAATGAAAGTGAAGCAAGGGTTAAGTCACAACTATAATATCTCATTGGAGAGAGATCGACGACCAAATGGCATTGTGGGGACCCAAGTTTCACGGGATTTCATTCCCCAAGGTGGTCCTACAACCTAGACCACGGTTTTACCAAGGGGTTATGTGTCATGTAATGTACCCCAAATTTACCAACAATTTTTTTTTCTTAAAGGTGATTTAATACTTGTTTACTATGATATACTTAATCATTTTAAACATGAAATGGTTGCTATCGAAATATGACGTATACTTACTAGTAGTTACGAGGGACCAATAACATCGTTGATAACCTTCTCGTGAAGTCATGCTTATTAAATTAGTTTGGTACATGTCACAAAATGTCTCAATAGAATAGAGTTTATTCTATCCATGAAGGAACTATGACCTGGGGGTTTTGACAAGTCTATAGTAAATCCACCCTAACATGGATTCTACCTTTACCCAAAAACTTAGTACCTCCACTTCATAACCAATGAGGGAGAACTTCTTAACTTACCACCAAACATTCCCTTATAATAATCATTCCCTTTTTATATATAACTTTAAAACCCATTTAATACTCGTTGGAAGGTTATTGGATATACCAGCGTTACCATGTTCCATATATGGGCATGTATAATTATTTACCTATACCTATAGTTGTGCAAGGTATCGTATTATTGAGTTCAATATGTATACTAACATATGTTCTAACCAAAGTTGTTAACATTATCAAGTTATGAACAATACACGGGTCTAATCTCGACCATTATACCCTTACCAAAAGTGCACTCTAACTGTTGAAATGAAATGGTCGTTCTTGAAGTTTTTCTTTTCGTTGAGCCTTAACATGGTAGTTAGCGGAAACTATCACACATCAATTGGAAAGCGACAGGGAAAACGAAATAGTCATATTTACGTCGGGTTGAAAAATCATCTAGCGTGACAAGTCATAACCGGAGTTTCTTACTATCCAACATGGAACCTCCCTTCTTAGTGACATGGATTTTCACTAATGGTCTTTATGGTTCGGTTGAATGCGAAATTAGACTTGTCTGTAAGGTCATAATGCCTCTGGTTTGAAAGTTATTAGGGTTCTCTCATTGTACAAATCCTAGATTCGTGTGACCAATGGGGGTATGCCAAGTGCATTTGTTCACATGGCCAGTGTATCCACACCTTCCCTTTCCATTACTCTGATACGAGAGGTCCTTGGTAGCTAAGTCTCATTTTCTTTTGGCTCCTATGCTTTTTGTAAAACCTACACGTGTTAACGTTTGCAAGGTTTCTCTACGTGGAAAAGAGTGATGTCCAAAAAGGTGCCTTTCCTCCATAACACAAGAAGATGGATGCATGATTTTCTGGTTCTCCTCCCTTACCGGGTAAGTTCTACAATGATTCAATCACTTAAAGTCATTTGTATTCATTCTTGTCTCTATAACCGGTTTTCTTACAATTGTTGGTTGAGGTCATTCCTTTGTTATTATTGTATGTAATTCCACCATGCTCTGTGTAAAACGATTGTTCTAACTTCATGGCAGTTTTCGACCCTATCTTTCCCCTGAGGTAAACCACCCCACTACTCACAATTTTTATTAAACTTGCAAGTAGTTCTTACACAGTTCAATTTTCTTTTGCTTTAGGGTTAGTCCATTAGTATTGTTGGAGTTTTTTTGTTGGCCTGCAATTGTCCTCAGACTTCTTCTTAAAGCTTAGACTGATAATTTTTGTTTGAGGTTACTTCCAGGATACCTAATGCCAAAAATTATGTGGTTGAAACCCGCTTGGATTTTCCACAGTGACCCTAACCATAGCATCTTGTATGAGTGACTGTGTATTATTACTCTCTGTATATTCTGTTAATTTATCCTTTGCACTTGTGAGGTCTTCTTCGGCAAGACCGGGACCTCGACCTTTCTCGGTCGCTTATACTTCCACTTTAATATTCATGTTTGATTAAGAGATGATCCTTCGAGCTATTGGCTCCTTGAAGAGCTTTACACATCTGAAGTTACTATTCCTGTAATCTGTGGTTAGAAGGTTGGTTCAAAAATATATTTCGGACTCCAATTTATGCTCGGTTTTGGTCTATGTAATCTTTACCAATTAATTCGTAAGATAATAATTTATGATATCAGTGCCCCAAGACCCCATATTTGATTTCGAGATGGCAATAATTCCTCTGTAGGACATGCTCTACACTGTGTAAACTTTATTGTTCTTTGGGTTCGTAAGAGATTTACTGTGACTTCAATTCAACCTCAAATCATACGATATGAGTCGGAAACCCTTTCCTGGGAATGTTGTAGATTTTCTTTTATACTAAGAAAAATTCTCATGGATCGTGTGTTACTCCAAGTGTAAATACCTTCCTCATACTTGTACAACGATTGAAGCAACCAATTGTTCCACTATGTGTAAAAATACTCCAAAGTCTAAATTCAATTAAACATTTGCTTTGAGTCCTCTATTTATGTAATTTTGTTCTTGAAGATTATGTATTTTCATTTTTCTTCCGTATAAATAGAATAATGAGGTAGCATCTAGAGGGAAATAAAACGCCTATGTTCGACATGCACTATATTGTGCGAACTCTTTATCATTCTAGTTATTAAGATCTTAAAGGGTTCTTCTTGTTTATTTACCTTCTGAAATGTTTTGGTTAAATTTTCGGTTACCATAATCTAATGATGGGACCCTTGATTTGCTTGCGAGGGTACCCATCAAGAAATTCTTGGTCCACTCCTCCCCTTTCGGGCCCGTGCATAATTTTCCTCCCCTTTCGGGTCTGTTCAAGCCTGTTCTCCACTCATGGAGTCATGCTTAGCTGATTTCAAACTGGTTGTTCGATTTGTCATTCAACAATAAATATAAAATTATTTTTCTTTTACAAGTGTCATAATCAAAACGTTGGTTGGGCAAATCAAATCTTTTCCCAACAGTCACAATAATTAATTACAATAAATCAAATTTCAAATTCATAATTGCCATAAATGGCAATAATTTTCCAAATACGAATTTCCCAAAAAACGGAAATAAATTCCTAAGTGCATATAGAATTTAATAATAATTTATTTTTGGGGATATCACATCCTCTCACCCTTCAGTACAACACTGCCCTCAATGTTCATTCCCTCAGTGTTCGTTCCTTTCTCGGAACAGGGTTGGATAATATTTCTGCAAATCTTCCTCCAATTCCCAAGTGGTCTTCTCAGGACTAAAGTGCCTCCATTTCACTTTTACCTGGGTGATGACTCTGTTCTGTAGTACTATTTCTCTCTTGTCTAGAATGCACAGAGGTTCCGATTGGAACTCGTCTTCTAGTGCCACCTGCACCATGTTCCAACCAATCATGTGAGTAGGATCATTAACATATTTTTTAACAAAGAAACATGAAATACATTATGAACTCTCAAATTTGTGGTAAGTGCAAGTTGATATGCCACAGGTCCAATTCGAGCTAAGATCTTGAAGGGGCCAAAAAACTTGGGCATCAACTTTGAACAATTTCCTAGCTTTAATGAACTTCTTCTTCCTTTGACTTTTAAATACACGTGATCTCCAACTTGAAATTCCTAGTGTCTTCTTTTCATATCTGTGTAACTTTTTTTTTTCTGTCTTGTGCCTCCTTTAAATTTTGTTGTACTTTTCTTACCATAATCTCCATTTTCTGGGGAATTTCTGGTCCCACCATGAGTTTGTCAATTGGGTTATCCCAGCTAATCAGAGTTGTACACTTTCTTCCATAGAGTACTTCGAAGGGGATCATCTTAGCCAATGTCTAATAACCATTATTGTTTGAAAATTCCACCAAGTGCATGTATTCCTCCCACTTAGTCGGTTTCATCCTTACGTACATTTGTATCATTTCTTCCACAATTTGGATTGTTCGTTCAGTCTGCACATCCATTTGTGGATGGTTGTTGGTGCTGAAATTCAAGTTAGTATTAAAACCTGCAAACAATTCTTTCCAAAACGTAGATGTAAATTTGACATCTCTATCCGAAATCACCATTTTAGGAATACCATGCAGTCTAAAAATTTCCTTCATAAATATTTCAACAATGTTAATAGCTTTATAAGTAGACTTCACATGAATAAAATGTGCAGAATTCCTAAGCTTATCAGTTACTACCATAATTGAATCATTCATTTTTTGAATTTTAGGAAAACCTGTGATAAAATCTAGTGATATAGTCTCCCACTTCCATTCTGGTACAGGTAGAGGTTGTAACAGGCCGTCTGGGTGCTGGTGTTCAACCTTCACTTGTTGACAATCTAGGCACTTAGATAAGTTTTCTACTGTCTCACCTTTCATATTAGGCCAATAAAATAACTTCCTCAATGTTGTTACCATTTTCTGGTATCCTGGATGACCAGAATATGGCTTCTTGTGTACTTCGTCCAAAATTGGTATCTTTAATTCAACAGAATCTGGTATGTACAACCTGTTTTTGAATCTTAGTAGACCATTTCTGTCCAAACTCAACTCTGTTTTGTCTAAATTTTCTTCATTATTTTGTAAATTTGCCACTGTTTTAATGTATTTTTCATCATTATTACTTGTATGCTTTATCCTTTGCTCAATGTCTCTTTCTTCCCTGCTAATGTTTTCCTCAACCAACCCATGAATTCTTCTACTTAAGGCACCTGCCACTTTGTTTTCCTTAACCTTGATGTGTCTTACCTCGAAATCAAATTAGCTCAAGAAGGCCAACCATCTTTCTTGCCTTGCATTAAGATCTGGTTGACTAAACAAGAATTTCACATGAGTGTTATCAGTTAGCAACATAAAAACATTTCCCATTATATAGTGTTGCCACATTTTTAATGCATGGATTATAGCTACTAATTCCAAGTTGTGAGTGACATAGTTTCATTCATGCTCCTTTAGTTTTCATGACTTGTAACAAATAACGTGCCCTTATTGAGTTAGGACACCTCCCAAACCTTATTTTCTCACATTCAAGCAGACTGTGAAGTCTTTATCCGGGTCTGCTACCCTTAAAATGGGTGCGGTTTTTAACAATTCTTTTAACTTATTAAAACTATCCTGACATTTATGCGACCAATTAAACTTGGTTCCCTTTTTCTGCAGGGATGTGATAGGGTATTCAATCTTAGAGAATCCTTCTATAAATCTGTGGTAGTGCCTGGTGATTCCCGTGAATGACCGGATATTTGCTACATCCTTAGGGATAGGCCATTCCATGATGGCTCTTATTTTCTCTGGGTCGACTGCAATACTCTCTTTAGATATTACATGTCCTAGGTACTGTATTTTCTTTTGATAAAAGTCACATTTGTCAAATTTTGCATACAACTTGTGCTTTCTTAAAGTTTGCAATACCATCCTTAAATGTTTTTCATTTTCTTCTTCCATTTTGTAATACACTAGGATGTCGTCAATAAATACCAAAACAAACTTATCCATATACTGACTAAAAATGTTGTTCATTAAACACATAAATGTTGTTGGTGCGTCAGTGAGACCAAGTGGTATAACCACAAATTCATAATGTCCATATCTTGTTCTGAATGTTGTTTTACTTATGTCTTCATCCTTTATTATGACCCGGCGATAACCATATCTTAAATCCAACTTAGAAAAAATATTTTCCCCTCCCACTTGGTCAAACAGATCATTGATTCTGGGTAGGGGATATTTGTTCTTAACAATCATTTTGTTTAACTGTCTATAATCAATGCATAATCTTAGGATTTTGTCTTTCTTTTTAACAAAAATGACTAGTGCTCCCCACAGTGAGACACTTGGTATGATGTATTCCTTGTCCAATAGTTCTTGTAGTTGAGTTTTTAACTCTATTAATTCGGGTAAACTCATTCTATAGGGTGCCTTAGATATAGGGGTTGATCCAGGCAACGGATCAATAGAGAAGTCTATCTCTCTTCTTGGGGGAAGTTTAGGTATTTCGTCTACAAACAAATCTCTAAATTCATGTAAGATGAAAAAATCTTCTAGGCTAGTTTTATTTTATTTTTTCAACAGATTTGTCACTTGGATAACATAAATCTGACAACCTTTACTCATGCACTTCTTAAACTGAATTGTTGAAATCTTCCTAACTGAGACTGGTTTTCATATTCCTTGTACTGTCGTAACAATGTTGTTTTTGTCTCTGTAAGTGAGTGATTTTTCATAACAATCCAAAATTTATTTATGCCTCTCTAACCAGTCCATTCAAATAATTATATCGTAAGACCCTAACAGTAGAATATTAAGATTTATCATTGTGTTTTTACCATGTAAACCGAACTCACAATAAAAAATGAAATATGTTACTTTTCTTTTTGTTCATGTTGCTAATTGTACTAGCCAAGAATTTGTGTCCCTTACTTTCTTAAGTTGATCTGAATCCACTACACCAGAAGAAACATAAATCACAGTAGATCACAGATCAATTAAAATAGACACACGATTATTATTAACTTTACCTTCAATGTCCACTATAGTGGACTGGTGGTCAACTTCTCGGCCATCCATGACTGCATTGATCCTGTGTATGCTTCTGCCCACTGTAGAGGCCTCTTGCAGGCTGTGAACTGTGGTCCTTGCTGCAGAAGTTAGACATGGACATTTCTTCCTTAAGTGAGGTTATCCACATTCCCAACATTTTAACGGTTCTTTAGGGCTGTCCCCAAACTTCTTGGTTCCCAGATTAACTGGTCTACCTCCTCGTTGGGTGTTCTGGTTATTGGAGTGGAAATATTTTTTGGGGAAATTCTTTGTTGCATTCCGGAAAGGGGTTGGTTGATAGCCCTTCTTCTATTGTTCTTTCAGTCAGGTTTCTTGTCTTTCCAAGCCTTGGGAAGTTCAAACCATTGTTTGTATTGATCGTAACACATTTGGGCCTTTCTAAAAACTTTGTTTAAGTACTTGGGGTTGTCGAACTCGATTTTTCCCTATGGGACTGTGGTAAGAAGCTTAGGAATCGCTGGATTTTTACTTTGTCTTCCCGGATATAAGGAACAAATCTTAATAATTCAAGGAGTTTGTTTATTAGGTCATCCATAGTCATTTGACTGAATCTTAGCTCATAAAATTATTTGGTCTTTCTCTCATAATAACTTTCTGATAAATATTATTTCTTAAAGTATTTCTTGAAATCCGACTGTTACACATCAAAATTACTCATTATGACAATGGCCTAGTGTCGTCGTCATCAATATTACAAGTGTCGCATTTTGGTCACAAGTGTTGCAAGTGTCAGAAAAATCATACTGCCATACTGTCTATGTTGTGGCTATAATGACATCAGAGGGACACTTGAAACACCTTAAACAACTGATTTGGAAGAAGAGGAATGGGTTAACAAAGTTTATAAAACTTTTTCCACTAGAAAATCCACTCAAAAGACATTTTTGGAGAGGATCACTCCTCTATACACTGTCAGGGAGCATTGGTGATCTATGCACCCTTTTAGGAGAGCGTTATAATGATCTGGTGCCCCTTTTGGGGAAGCACTGCCTTTGCTGAGAAAATTTTGGGTTTGTTGAGGCAAATCAGGGAAGAATCTCTCAATTCTTGAAGGTGGTTGGATTCGAATAGATGATCAAGGCATGATCTTAGGGAGGATCCTCAACTAAAGGAGAAGGATCCTCAGCATATCCCAAATATCTCTCAAGTTGTTGGGCCTCTCCAAGGCTATATAAGGGATCCTTCTCATGGTGAAAGGGGAAAAAAGTATTTTGAAGCATCTAACTTATGATCTCATGAGGAAGATGTCATTTGCAACATCAAAATTCCGTGTGTGGACTGTTTAAGCGAGGGTTTGGACAAGGAGAGCTCGATGAAGGTGTTGCACTCACATCTATGGTTGTAAGTATTCTTCATTGTTTTTCTCATTAATATAACATGCTTGGCCTGTTTCTTTCAAGTCTGTGTTCGATCTCACATGAACTTGTCTCTAGTAGATAGATATTTTTTTGAGCTAATCCCAGTATGGTAGGAAGTTGGTCGTATCTTTGTTTGGCTCCAGAGCTCATCGAGGAGTTTAGGATTGAAGCTCAACTCAGACCGTGCAAGGACAAGCGTCGTTAAAAAGGTATGTCTTTTCTCCTTCCTCTACATAGATTAGCTTATATAGATCTAAAAGGATGCCAGTGTCCACGCTAAGCATTCTTCTGTCTTGGTATTAGGAGTCTAGGGACCTCGAGAGAATCCACTTGTCCACAGGGGGATTTATCTTCAACATAAATTGGCGACTCCGTTGGGGATTCCTTTTTCGTGTATCCATACAGGTGTGAAAAAGAGATAAAAATTTACCCAGATGCATTCTCATGTATTTACAAAGTTGGCAGGAGAAGTTTTGCATTGAATTAATCATCATCTGCATACAAACAACAAAGATACATCTTAGTGATTGGTTTGCATATTAGAAAGGCTTTATGAATTTTTTTAGCATTACATTAGATTTGATTGAGAACAAATTGATTGAGGATATTCCATATTAGTGTTTGATAGTGAAAACAACTCTTTCTCTTTCCCTTAAATAGACACTCATTGAAAAGAAACAATTTCTTATCATCTTTTATGCATTTTTTTGGGAATTGAGTCATCGATCCATCAGTTTGACTTTCATACACCCTTTGAGTAAAGAACAGTTGTAAAATGAATGCTAATTAAAAAATTATCTAGAACATTTTTTATTTTTAGGATCTTCCACCAACATTAGACTAGGACTAGCACTTTGGATTAGGCTGTGAGTACAACTCTCAAAAATTTTCAAAACAAACATTAGCATCTTGATCTAGGGAGAGTCAAATACAATTGTCATATAGGTTTTATGTGATCCCCCTCTCACACAGGGGTTACGCACGAAGTCGCATTCGGGTGAATTACAGAGATTATCCCTTCATCGCTCAACTGTTTGTAGTGGTCGGATCGTATATTGGGGGTCACTTGAAGGTATACCCACGATTATGTGTGGGATCCTGTTGGGTTGATTTCAGACTTATGATCCTTCTCATATGTTCTAATCGGATTTTCGACTGTACCCGCCCAGGGACTAACTTCAAATTGGTGTCTTTAGTTGCCATAATCTTTAGGTACTTACACAAGGTGACGGTGAAGGGAAGTCTCACTATACCTGGAACAAACATTGGTCAAACTCACTCGGGCTCCTTGGAGGGTAAATCCACAATTACTGTGTGGAAGATTGCACCAAGGTGAAAGTCTGTTAAGCAAGTCGCCATTGTAACTATTCCACCATATCCTAGCCCCTTCTTGACTTGATCACGCGACGTTCAATTTCATCACCAAATAGTATGGTCATCGAGAGAAGGTTTTGTTTGCTTGGTTTTGATTCCTAGATTTTATTAGAGTATGTTGTTTCTTTTTCGTTAGTTGGCCATAGATTTTTTCGATCGATTTTTCTCCACCAACATCGACCCTCCACACCGTTCGTGTAGGGTACAAGGACTTCCTCCAGAAAATATGGAAGATACTACCCCCTTACGCCTACATTCTACATAGGTATCTCCTCAACATAGTGAGGTTCACGACATTATAATCTCACAAGAGGAAGTTCCTACTTCTTTAGAGGATTTTTGAATTATTTCAGAGTCTCTGGAGGCTTTCCGCATTCCTGTGGGATATGAGAGGCATTTTCTCTGACTGAATTCAACTGGAGAACTTGTTTTTATTAATCCTTCTGAAATTCCTACTAGGTCTCATTCAAACCCTCCAGTTGGAGACCCCATTTGGACTGGTGACATTGTTCAAATCCCACCATGCATGGTGCACGATCTTTACGGACCAAGAATAGGTGTCGATATACCTGTTACCTACACTATACCCTTAGATCATTTTATTGGTACAACCGTTATTTCAACTACACTGTCTGTTGATCCGAAGATGCCATCTGTTGGCCCAATTTCCACTCTTTCTCTCCAGACAACCCATTCTACAATGGTCCCTCACGTTCCAACTATTCCCACCGGTAATGTGGTGGATAGCCAAGGTACGATTGGCACACCACTAGAATCTAGGCCTTCATCATCACTTCCTTCTGGGTACAAAGCACTGAATTCTTTCATTGTCACCACTACCCAAGTTATAACTGGAAGTTCTATACCTATACAACAACCTGGAGGGACCAGTCTTGGTGGTTCTAATCCATTAAGTGGCATCGATCAGTCATTTACGTCTGGTTCCCAAATTCCGGGAACTCCACCTCATGTTGGGGGGAAACCTCCTTTCGAAGGGAGACCTCCATTTGGGGGCCAACCTCCTTTCGGAGGGCAAACTCCTTTTGGGGGGCATCCTCCTTCTGGAGGACAACCTCCATTTGGAGGGAAACCTCATGCTGGGGGGCAGTCTCAAACTGGATCCCATCATCAACCGTATGGACAAAATGCGTCTACAATGCTCAATCCATGGAACATTCCTTTCCCAGGAAACCCACAGTTCTCGGGAGGACATAATCCTCAAGGTCCACAACAACCTCTTCTTCCTCAAGGAACTCATCTTTATCCTCCTTATGGACAAAGTGTTTACCCCCCTTATAGGCAAACACCAAATCCGACTTATAATCCTCAAAACCCATCCGTTTATCCTCCGCTCGCACATGTTTCTCAAACCCCCTCGAATCCTATGTATTTTGGTCAGCATCAACCTTATGCAGGAGGATCCACTGGTTACAATTATCCACCTAACCCAGTGTATAGTCCTACTGGTGTTCCTATGCCACACCAACATCACCCATAGATTAATCGACAGTTACCTTTCCTTGCGACTCTGGATCTCCCAGACTTGTCTCGGTTAATGAATGATCCTATTTTTCATTCTCAGGTTTGGCTAGTTATTCCAGCTAAACTTCCTTCTGATATTCCGAAATTTGACGAAAAATCTGGAGAAGATCCAAATAACCATGTGATGAATTTCCATTTGTGGTGTTCATCAAACTCCCTCATGGATGATTTTATATGTTTGCGTCTTTTCCAACAAACACTTATGGGTTCTGCAACAAAGTGGTATATTGAACTACCACATGCTTCTTTTCATGATTTCAACTCCCTTGCCATGTCTTTCCTCATGCACTTTCAACTACCTATACGCTACGAGACGGGTACTAAACTCTTGACCTCCCTTCATCAAACTAACTCCATGCATATCTCTAACCATTTTCATGAGTGGAGACGATGAAGAAGGTTGATCAAAGCAATCATTCCTAATATATTATTGGCGAAGTGGTATACTAAATCACTTTTACCCCCGATCGCTCGTGATGTCGCTATGGGTGGCGCAGTCATCAAGGAAGAAGCTATTGCTCGAGCTCAGTACTTAGATTTGGTTTATTCACAATATAGTACTTTGTATGAGTTTCTTCTGAATGTTGCTCGAGCTAATACCAATCCATCCAAGCCGTCATCCTCATCTCATGCGGATGGTTTTATCGGTTCCATCGCAACTCAATCTACTTTCCAGTCAACCACACTCTCCTCTGCCTCCCCCAAACTCAAATTTATGAAGTGAATGCAATTCAATCTGCCCCTTCACGACAATCTGGAGGTAAGAAGAAGACAAAAAATAAATCAAGAAATGTTAATAACAATGAACAACCCAAAAATCAAACTCAAACCCTTGTTGGCAAAAATCAACCATAGCGGAAACCAAAATTCCCATGTCTCATTTGTGGTGATGATCACTACACCCGACATTGTCCACATTGCGATAAAGTGGCCAAACTTTTTAAAGGAAATTCACAACCCATCGTGCTTACTCAGCCTTTTCCACAACAAAAATCCTTGGTTGCTCAAGCCTCCACTCCTAGGGGTAGTTCCATCCAATGCCATGATGAGGCCTCTACAAGTGCCCATATTTACATGTTTAACAGGATTGATTTGTCCACTTGCACTACGACATATGACACACCAGTTAAACCTGATAAGACAAAGGCCACTAACGGTTCTTTACCAGACCCATCACCATATTTCGTTAGTCCTCCGTCTGCTAGTCATCTGTCTGGGTAACTCCATATCGAGAAACCTTCATTTGACTCCATCTTACACCCTCCTAAGAGAACTATTCGTAAATCTACCTTCAATCCTAGTTCATGGGCTGCCCAAAACTACAACATTGTTGAAGATTTGGCTCAAGCACCATGTGCTATGTTTTCTTTGGAAGTTCTACAACATTGTCCCAGTCAATGTAGAATGCTCTTGGTTGCTGTTAACGCTCTGTAAATTCCCAGAGGTTGTCAGGAAAGAAGAAATCTATGAGAGGTAACTTTATCCAACCACTTTGAAACTGGAATCTATCCCTACCATATTCAGAGAGGGATCTCTCTGTATGATTTAGATATGTTTTAACTTTAAGATATTAGGATAGTTCTATAAAATAAAATAAGATTGAAAATGTTTGTTGTTTTTGTTAAGTTGGCTGAAAAGGGATTTACGCATCCATTGGGCTATGGGGTCTGTATTATAAAGATAGAAATCTAAACCAGAAACAAAAGATTCTTCTAACAGGGCAAGATAATGCATTCAATGGATTTTTTAGCAGTAAAGTGATGGATAGCAGAAAATATGAGAATATCAGTTAAAGCAAAGAAGCATTTAAGAATTTCTTCACTGTAATATCAGAAGATAAACATTAAAATATTCCAACTTCTGAAACAGGGTATACAAAGATAAATCCTACAACATGCGTTACTTTTAAAAGATTAGATTAGAAAAGAATATGACAACTGAGAAAGAAGAACATTCAACATAGAAAAGAAAATATCACGAATGAATAACATGCGAGAACCCTGTGAAAATGTCTCTTTGTATTACTAGAATATCTCTTGATAAAAATTATAGTCTTGTAGCTTGCGGGGCGTAAAGATCAACCCTCAGTACTTCAAAGTCTGAAGTATTTATAACCAAAATTACATATGATCATGTCATTAAAGATAAGGACGTGGCTAATCTAAATTTAGCTAACTAACTTAACAAGATACAAAAATTTAGGAAACTGCTTGATGATGTGTTGAAACTTCATGCTGATTTTTGGGGTGAACCATTGATGAGGCCTCTGCACAACCTCGTCTGAATGGATAGATGACTAGGATTGGACACCTCATCATCTACTCGATCATAATGCATAACTCTTCCCATCGAAGATTACTGGGGATGCTGACTTTGAGCAATCTTTGGTATACTTCATCCATCTTTGTGTACTTGGAAAAAGTTGGCTTGATGATGAAGATGTATCCGATCTGATGTTGTATGCTGATGTCTAACTGTAAAGTATCTAAGAATGCCTTGTCCATGATACTCGCTTGTATTCCTGAGAATTTTGAGCTATCCTTAGCCACAATGGCTAGTTTCTTTTTGTAATCTGCAAGGGTCATTAACTTGTCATTTATAACTCTCAAACCAGGAAGGCCTTTCTTCTGCAGAGCTTCGATCTTGCTGAAAAATCTTTGCACTCCTGTGTCCATGGTCTGGAAGTTTTCCTCCAGATATAACATCAGTCCTCTCTTGGTCAGGACCCTCTTGACCTCAAGGATGGTCTCTGTCCTATCTTCAATCTTCAAATCCTCTAGCTCCTCTCTGGTTTTGGAATTCAAAAATTTGATGATCTCAATAGCTTCTGTGGGCATCTCTCCCAGTTCTGCTCTGATCTTCTCGATAGCCTGTTGACTTCTTTGCACCAACTTGTTTTTCTCGAACATGATTTGTATCATCGGCCATATTTCATTGATGGACTTGGTGATATCCATCCAGACACTTTCTTTGACCTCAACAAGTGTTTTTCCCACCACTATTTTCTTTTGAAGTTGTTGCAATTCCTGTTTAAGCTTGTCTGAAGTTTGTTTCTCCTTGGAGTAGCTGGTTTGGAAGGAATATTTGAGTTCCTGAAGGTTCTCAATCTCCTTTTTAAGTATTCTAATCTTTGTCTCTTGAAAAATCATGTCTTCCATGGATTTATCCAGTTCAACTGTCTTTTCCAGAGCTGTCAGTGGAGTTTCCGAGGGAATTTCTTATACAAACATTGTGCTCACTCCTGTGAGTGAAACTGCACTCAGTGGACTGACTTCCATGGGCTTCGACTGCTCCTTCTCTTTCACTAGTTTTTCCAATTCTGCTTCCATTTCCTTCAACTATGCATTCTGCTCCATGATAAGCTTGAGCATCACATCCTTTTCTCCTTATGTCTCCTCTATTTCCTTTGCCTGTGAGTCTTCTGTTGGTGGCATTTTTAACTGTTTCCTCAGAGATGCTATATCGACATTTTTATTTTTGAGCATCTCTTCGACTGCTTTCACATTTGAGGGATCGTATCCGATCTTGAGGACCAGTTCTTCCAATATCTTAATCTTGTTTTCCTTGGAAAAGGATGATATCTTTTCTAACTTCAACTGCATTTGGACATTGCTCAGAGACACCTGTAACTTGGAGGCAGCAGTAGAAGCATTTGCCAATGTGGAGAAAACCATTTCTCCAGTTTTTCTGTGCAGATCCATTTGATCAACTGAATGCACATCTTTAGTCTGAAATTCAAATGTTTCCCTTTTGTAATCGGTGATTACTTTCGGGTTTGACACCTTTGCTTGTAGAAACACCATGTGAATTCTGCCCTTCTCAGTGTCGAATGCAGACAACAATATATGTTGTGCAATTGATTTTTCCTTCCAGAACTGAGCATATGTGCTGCTGGTCAACATCTGATTTCTCTTTTTGATCAGATCATACTTCTAAAATATACTAAATTTTGGTCATGTTTTGCTCGACTAGTTGACTGGTGGAGTATCTATAGGATTTTTGGGCAACACTGTAGTCATGATTTGTTTGTTGCTTTTACTAAGGAGCAACCGATCAACCTCAATAGTTGTAGTGGATTGAATTCCCTTTTTACCAGCCATGTCAGGTGCCTGACTGGTTTTTGGCCTCTTGGTTTGTAATTGGAACTCTTCATACGATACTTCAGTGATGGAAGGTGAAGGGTCCTTCCTGGGCCTTTTCTCCTTGGGATCATGTGGTGTATTCATCTGTGAGATAGTGATCGAAAGGTCCTACTGTTATGTCTCAACCAAAGTGTTTGGCTCCCATTCTGTCTAGTTGGTGAACTTCTCTATCTCAGGACTGGATATATGAACATATGGGATATTCTTAATTTTAATCCTCATCTCAGATATTATCCTGCATGGATCATAGTGCCATATGAAGATAACAAAAAACTTCATTTCTTTAAGCAATTTGTCTTCTTCCTCCCCGGCGCCTCGACTATTACAGATGAAAGACCCAATCTACCCTTTGATTCTGATTTAGCGCTTCTTCTTCAGAGACACAAAATGTATGTCATATGAATTAATCATTTGTCTTATGTATTCCAGGGAAAATATCCTCACGGGAAAATACCTGGGCAACTTGTATGGAGCCAATTCACACCCATACACTTTGATCTCTGTGTGTTCTTGGTACAGGTACCAGTCTCCCATTTTTGCAAGATCCGAGAGGTGTAGGATTCTTTGAATTTCCTCTTTTATTCTCAGCTCAAGTCTGCCACTAAGCATGCTAACCACTGGGTGGTAGAACTGCTCGATGAACTACTTGAAACTAAATTCTGAAGAGTTTTGTCTGAACAGTGAAGTCCATGTTATTACTGCTTGCGACCTCCCATCCTTGTCCATCTTCCGCATTGAAAAGGAAAATTTGTCTGCTTGGAAGAAAATGAACATGTAAGCCAGTATTGAGGAATACCGGAACATGCCTTCCATGGTGAAATTTTAGAATTGCTCATGAATTTTGTTCGCCAGGAAAGTGTTGTAGTCAAACTGAATGGTGGGTTTCTCATCTGTGGAGAAAATGGACAGAAAACCCAATATGGGTTCATCCACCCATTGACCCGAAAAATACCCAAGCAGGGCGCATAGTGATGAGATGACCTGGTTTCCCTTCACTGAGAATAGGGAGGAAGGATATGGGGGATTCGTAGTGGGGAGTTGAGGGAGAAAAAGCTCGAAAATATGAGCTCTTTGGGGGAATGATAATTTCTAGTATAGTTCTGTGATGATTTCAAGGTTGAAAGGTGAGGTGGATTTGGCTCTGGGTATCTGCATCATCTGATCAATGGTTTTGGGTGTTATGAGGAAAAGAAGTTCTCCTGATGAAGACACTATGGCTTCTTGGTCAGGGATGTAATGGGCCTGACACTTGAGGGAGAATTCAGGGAAATGGTGAACCTGGGGGAAAAGATAGAGGGGAAGGTTTGACTCCCAGAGCCCAATTTCATCACTTTTGTCCAAGAAAACATCCTTTAGCCATGACTGTAAATATGCGAAGTCGAATTCGCATCTGGTGTCTACGATTAAATGGTCTTTTTCTGCTAGGGGGATCCTGTCGAGGTCAACAGGAGGCAGGAGGAAAGGATTTTCCTCAGCTTATTTCCTCTTTGATTTTGGCGCAATCACTGTAAAAATATCTGCAAATCAAACAATCGTTAGTGGGGATGATGGTGGCTTGGGACGGTTGACTGAAACAGAGAGAAAATGGGGAAAAAATGCTATGGTGTGATGGGAAAGATACTTTCTGGTGAGACGGCACAATAATAAATGAAAGAATGAAGGGAATCAGTACTTTTGAGTAAATGGATACCCGTTGGGCGCGGGGGACAACTTAGCAGGCTAACGGATAAGTTAGCTAGTAATAAATTGCCAACAGGTCGTTTGGAGCATGAGATGGTAGGTAATAATGAATGACGAATATGACCAGGCGACATGGCAGAGTCTGATTGGGAAGTGACCATGGTGAGAGGACTTGCAAAGGGAAAACAAGGGGAATGGACTAACAGAGTAATGAGATGTGACCTCTAGGGGAAAAACGTGGAAAATGATGTCATGGTGTGACAAGGCATGTCAGACCTTAGGAGGCGGTGGGAGTCTGACCCAATGGATTCTTTCCACGTAGATGAAAAGGGACCGCTAGAAACATTCCATTCCAACCCCCCCCCCTCCATTAAAAACAGATCGGTCAGGGGGGGTCTGAAAAACACCATGAGCCGTTGATTTGTGCGCTTTCTTCTCAACCGTAGATCTGTGTGCGATGTTTAAACTACATTTCAGACCCCCCTCCCCGCCACCATTAAAAGAAGAAC
>SNQJ01S0034500.1:8930-27774 GCA_010110895.2 Picea sitchensis | reverse complement strand
CCCCCCCCCCCCCCACCATTAAAAGCAAAACAGTCAGGGGAGGGGGTTTGGAATCCAATCTAGGCCTTGTATCTAGGCACTAATGCCCGAGCCGTTCAAATGAGCGCCTTTGTTATCTCTGATTCTGAACCCCCCCCACCATTAAAGGTAGAACAGTCAGGGGGGGGATCCGAAAAGACTTGTCAACCGTAGATCTGAGCACGAACATCTGATCCATTCATATATTCACTATGCTTAACTGTGGGCGCGAAGGCATATGTGCTCCAAAAACTTAGGATAAGTACATATCGTGGGTTTTCCCAATCGTTTCCATGTTTTTATCATCAAGGGGTTATACATCAAACCTTTTAAACTTCAAAGATATGGTTCAACATGATCATCATGCTTATTTTATTGAGATAAAGCAAACTACCCTATGCTCTAACCTAATTACCTATGACAATTAGCCCAGATTAAACTGTTGGACTAAGAAATTACTCTATCCTGGGGTTATCTGACCAAGATTAGGCAATTTGGTCAAATTTATTCACTAACTAACGTAAATCACTTGGCTAAGATTAAATAGTTTAGCCAAGCTTATTCACTACTCCTATCAACATCAATTTAAAATAACTTGGCCATGCTTGAACGGTATGCCCTATTTTAATCTTTTTCTTTTCTTTTCTTTTTCTTTTTCTTTTCTTTTTTCTTTTCTTTTTCATAAATTATTTGCAGAATGGAAAATCATTTGACAAACAAAAACAGTTAAAGAGATAACATTACAGTCACTAGTTGATCCTATAAATTATAGGATTATAACAGTTTCCATGGGCGCTTTTGATCCTGAGTCATCTAATAATATCACGTTTAATCTGAATGATTATAAGTCTCGACTCTCCCACCAGCTAGCTTTTCAAATCGATGTTGTTCACAATCAACAAATCCACCTAAATATCTTGGATGAGGGATCCTCTACTTGTGTCATGTGTTTGGCTTGTTGGAAAGGCCTGAAATCACCTACCCTTAACGAATCCCCTACGATGTTACATGCTTTCGATGGGTGAGGTTTTTATCCTCATGGACTTTTACAGTCCTTAACTGTTCAGTTGGGCAGAAAAAAAATTACTGTTGATGTCGAGGTGGTCGATGCCCCCCTCGATTACAACCTATTACTTGGAATAAGTTGGTTCTATGCTATGACTGTCGTCACCTCGTCGGGGAAAAATTGTCACTATCGACCAACTAGATTTATGTACACCTGATGCTCACGCTCCACCTACCAACAATATTCCTTTCTTGGGATACCACAAGATCACATGTGAAAGCATTGGTGTTGGCTTACTAAAAGATTCTAGCCTCATGGGTACCTTCCCTACACCACTTCCACCGACTACACATCATATTTCCACTGTCGATATGATTTCGACCGCAGCTTATCAATCTTTGGAATCATATGACCCTTGGATTGTACCTAGTCCATTGGAATTCGATGCACTAGGTGACACTATGCCACTTAGTTCAGACGAAACATCATAAATTTCTATCCAATCGGCTTCTCCCTCTTCAGATGACCAACATGTATTGGCACCCTACAATCGCTCGATGCCACCACAATTAAGTTCCTTGTCGTCTGCGATCGACTACATTTCCCAAATTTTTCCTTCTGATGAATCTATTCTGGAAATGCTTTGCATTGACAAGTTACCTTGGGATAATAACCATCACCTATCCTCTTTTCTTCTCCCTCGTGAAGAAATTTGGGAAGATATACACTCTATCTCCCTTCCTGATGTTGATTTTCCATCATCTCCGATGATTTTAAATTCTGATGATTTGGATCCAGTAGTGGACATGGTTATCTCTTTGGTAGGGCTATTGGAGCCTAATATCCTTACCCATGTCACAACCCTCAACATGTGTTCCTTCCAGAATAGTGTTCTTCCATCCAATGAAGATCTCTTGGAAGCCGTGACTAAGTCTTGTCCCTTGACACGGTGTCCTTTCAGAGCGTTATTTTCTTGGAAGCCATGATCAAGGAGAAGCTACGAGCATAGTTTCTCTTCTCTGTAGCAAGATCGCTAAAAAATGAAATAGAGGCTTTGAGCATAGTTTTCCTCTCTGTAGCAAGATTGTTAAGAAATGAAACCACAATCTGGGGATCAACCCCGGAACCTTGAGCATAGTTATTTTCCTGTGTCAAGCTCATTAAAAATTGAAATAGTCACCTCTCTTGAACCTTCTTTTCATCCACCCTTCTCCTTTTTCTCATCTAGTAGAGAAATTGGTGACAACCGCAAAGTCATTGAATGAATTGAAGCTTGGAGGGCATGTCTCCAGCCTTTAATGATCATTCTAGAGTTAAGCCACTAGCTTTCAAGCTGGGGGCATACCGAGCTTAGTCTTTGTTCTTTATTGTTCTCGTAAATACATGAGAATGCATCCAGGTAAACCTTTATCTCTTTTTCGGACCTATATGAATACATGAAAAAGGAACCCCCTGGATTCGTGTTTAAGCTCTTTTTAGACTCTCTAAAAATGAAAAGACTGTTGAGTGATCTTTCTTCCTTTCAAACTCGTTAAAAGGTTTGAAAGGGAATCTTTTGAGTGGTAGTTTATCTCTTTTTCGGCCTCGTGAGACTAACATTATGAAAAAGGACCACATTTTCGTCATATTTTTAAGTTATTTTCAAACTCTCTAAACATGAAAAATCATCGAGTTTACCTTCTTTGGACTCATTAAACAATTATACATTGAAGGGCCCATATGGGACCAAACTCTTACTTCTTCCAGTTTGTTAAACAAAGGAAGAGGAACTTATTGAAGGTGAGTTATATTGAGCACGTGTTACCCTCCTCGATCTCGTTAAATTAAAAAGTGGCACTCGTCTATCTGGATGGGGGGGAAATTGAAGAAAGCAAGCCAAGCAATTTTTTAGAAAAATACCAGTCACTCTTAGAGTCGCCGTTGAACATGACACTTTTTCTTTGCATACATTGTAATCCGTTGAACCTCTGCACTGAACCAATCCTATGAGTTTCTTCACTCCTTTGGGTCACCCGACGAAAGTCACAGTATCCATTGCATCATCGTGTTTTGGTCCATGTCATGTTTCTGCTATGGTGCCTCAGTGTTCAAGGGAAGTATCTGCCTTGAGAGTCAACCATCCCAAATATCCTTTTTCAATATCCATGTCAGTCCATTTGGTTCATCAATTACATCTATGTGTCAGTTTATTTTCGTTGATGGGGGATACATCAAGGCCCTCCTTTGACGAGTCTATTCCTATCGACTTCAACACATTATCCAGGAACTAGACTTAGAAACCAGTTAGTACTTTGCAACCTGCATGCCTCAATGGCAGGCCTCCTTGTGTTCGACAGTGGGTTAACATCATTGACCTCTGATCAGATGATTCCATGGATGTTCGACTTCAACTCATCTATTCACGTTCATTGGAATGTACTAATTACCTTGGGAATCATTGACATCAATGGTGATCTCCCTCGCGCTTGTTAACGATTCACCTCCTTGACTGGTAATCAAGTGGTTTCTTCCATGTTTGACATCAAAACATCTATTCGCATGGTTAGATTTGTACTACATTGGGATCGGTAAGAAGACCCTGGGTTGATTCCTCACTCTTGTATGTACTTTTCCCAGGTTGCGACAGAGGTTTATTTGAACATTGACACATATGTTGTTACATAGATGCACTTTGTATTGGTCGTGGCTATGTCTTGACATCTCATAGCTCCACTATGTATTCTTCGTGGCTGTGACTAGTTCAGGTCATGTGAATATAGATCCACATTGTATATTCGGTGGCTATATCTCTTTGTCAATATAATTATGGATCCACAGTGTATTTATGGCGGCCATACCTTGAAAGTCTCTATCACTCAAGCATAGATATGCCTGCCTTGGGTTTGAAGCATGTATTAACATTTGTTTGATGGTCGTGTGTAACTTCTGTCAGGTTCTTTGAGTCCGCACCCTTGCTTGAAAGTTTGCAAAGAATTTTAGTTATCAATTCTCATCTTCTAACTTCATACTTTGGGGGGCAATCTGTTACACATCAAAATTACTCATTACGAGAATGTCCTAGTGTCATCGTCATCAATATTACAAGTGTTTCATTTTGGTCACAAGTGTCAGAAAAAAAATACTTCCATACTGTCTATGTCATCCCTATAACGACATCAGAGGGACACTTGAAACACCTCAAACAACTGATTTGGAAGAAGAGGAATGGGTTAACAAAGTTTATAAACCTTTTTCCACTAGAAAATCCACTCAAAAGAAATTTTTGGAGAGGAGCGCTCTCCTATACACTAACATGAGGCATTGCCACTCTGTGCACCCTTTTAGGGGAGCGCTATAACGCTCTGGTGCCTCTTTTGGGGGAGCGTTTCCTTTGCTAAGAAAATTTTGGGTTTGTTGAGGCAAATCAGGGAAGAATCCCTCAATTACTGAAGGTGGTTGGATTCGAATAGATGGTCAAGGAATGATCTTATGGAGGATCCTCAATTAAAGGAGAAGGATCCTCAACTTATCCCAAAGATCTCTCAAGTGGTTGGGCCTCTCCAAGGCTATATAAGGGATCCTTCTCATGGTGAAAGGGGAAAAAAGTATTGTGAATCATCTAACTTATGATCTCATGAGGAAGATGTCATTTGGAACATCAGCATTCCGTGTGTGGACTGTTTAAGCAAGGGTTTGGACAAGGAGAGCTTGATAAAGCTGTTGCACTCACATCTATGGTTGTAAGTATTCTTCATTGTTGTTCTCATTAATATAACATGCTTGGACTGTTTCTTTCAAGTCTATGTTCAATCTCACATGAACTTATCTCTAGTAGATAGATCTATTTTTGAGCTAATCCCAGTAGGGTAGGAAGATGGTCGTATCTTTTTTTGTCTCCAGGGCTCATCGAGGAGTTTAGGATTGAAGCTTAACTTGGACCATGTAGGGAAAAGTGTCATTAAAAAGTTACGTCTTTTCTCCTTCCTCTACATACATTATCTTATTTAGATCTAAATGGATGTCAGTGTCCACGTTAAGCATTCTTCTGTCTTGGTCTTAGGAGTCCAGAGACCTCGAGAGAATCCACTTGTTTGTAGGGGGATTTCTTTTCAACACCAACCATTCCATCTATTTTTCTTTTAATCCCTTGGAAAACTTTAGTTCCTGCCACCATATACTTTCCTTTCCTTTCAGGTTATAGATGGCCATTTTGACCTTCATGTTGCGGGAATAATTGTAAATCTGGAAATACTTTTTTATGTCTAGTAACCATGCTTCAGCCTCCTCTCCTATCCTGTATTCTCCGTCAAAGGTGGACGATTTGATTTTATTAGATGCCCCTTCTAGGTGGTCCACCTATTTCCTCTTCCTTCCTGTGGTTGTTTTATTTTCTGGTGATGGTGTGCCTTCAGAAGAATTGTTCTCCTTTTCTGCCTCAGAACCAAAATTTTTTGGAGGCTCTTTTGTTGAACTCTTCTTCCTTGTCATTGTCTTTTGGGATATTTTTTGTTACTATTCTATGCAACAATACTTCATTTATTTCCTGTTGTTCTTCATGTGCCTTTTTTAGTCTCTCTATATCTGCCTTGAAAACTTGCAGTTCCAGGATAAGGTTCCTCATTATTTCCAGAACCTGTGTAGCTGAAATTCATTCACTGTTCTTCTTAGGTTATTTAGGAGGTCCTTGCTCGAGATTCTCCTGAAGTCTGATCTCCTATTCATTCTATGTTTTCATTATCAAAAGAGAAATATAAATTTTCTATTTGTAACAGTAAGCATTTTGTTTAGTTTTTCGTTAAACAGAAAAGTATGTACTAAACAAAAATTTTGGCCCTGTTTAAGGTCCAAGTGTTGTAACCATTTCTCTGATACCATATGTGATGTACCCCAAATTTACCAACATTTTTTTTTATAGGTACATTAATACTTCTTTACTCTGATATACTAAATCATTTTAAGCATGAAATCGTTGCTATCGAAATATGACGTATACTTACTAGTAGTTACGAGCAACCAATAACATGGTCAATAACCTTCTCGTGAAGTCATTCTTATTAAATTAGTTCGACATATGTCACAAAATGCCTCAATAGAATAGAGTTTACTCTATCGATGAAGGAACTGTGACCTAGTGGTTTTGGCAAGTCTATAGTAAATCCACCCTAACATGAATTCTACCTTTACCCAAAAACTTAGTACCTCCACTTCATAACCAATGAGGGAGAACTTCTTAACTTACCACCAAACATTCCCTTATAATAATTATTCCCTTTTTATCTATAGCTTCAAAACCCATGTAATACTCGTTGGAAGGTTATTGGATATACCATCCTTACCATGTTCCATATATGGGCATGTATAATTTTTTACATGTACCTATAGTCATGAAAGGTAGCATATTCTTGAGTTCAATATGTATACTAACATATGTTCTCACTGGATTTTTTAACGTTATAGAGTTATGAACAATATATGGATCTAATATTGACCATTATACCCTTAACAAAAGCGCACTCTAACTGTTGAAATGAAATGGTCATTCTTGACGGTTTTCTTTTCGTTGAACCTTAACATGGTAGTTAACAGAAAGAAGCACACATCAATTGGAAAATGAAAGGGAAAACAAAATATTCATGTTTACGTGGGGTTGAAAATTCATCTGGCATGACACATCATAACTCGATATTCTTACTGTCCAACATGGAAACTCCCGCCTTAGTGACACAGATTTTCAGTAATGGTCTTTATGGTTCAGTTGAATGCGAAATCATAATTGTCTGTATGGTCATAACGCGTCTGGTTTGAAATTTATTAGGGTTCTACCATTTTACAAATGGTTCTCATGACCAATGGGGGTATGCCAAGTGCATTTTTTCACATGGCCAACGTACCCACACCTTCCCTTTCCATTACTCTAATACTAGAGGTCCTTGGTAACTATGTCTCATTTTATTTTGGCTCCTATGCATTTTGTAAAACCTACCCGTGTTAACCTCTTCAAGGTTTCTATGTGTGAAAAAGAGTTATTTCCAGAAAGGTGTCTATCCTGCGTAATGAAAGAAGACAGATGCATGATTGCCTGGTTCTCCTCCTTTATCGGGTAATTTCCACAACGATTCAATCGATTAAAGTCAGTTGTATTCATGCTTGTCTCTGTAACCGGTTTTCTTACGGTTGTTGGTTGAGGTCATTCCTTTGTTATTCTTGAATGTAACTCCACCACGCTCCATGTAAAATGATTTTTCTAACTTCGTTGTGGTTTTTGACCCTATATCCCCCCTGAGGTCAACCACCCCACTAATCACATTTTTTATTAAACTTGTAGGTAGTTCTTACACAGTTCAATTTGTTTTTGCTTCAGGGTTAGTTCCTTAGTATTGTTGGGGTTTTTCTATTAGCCTGCAACTATCCTCAGACTTCTTCTTAAATATTAGACTGATAATATTTGTTTGAGGTTACTCACGGCATACCTAACACTAAAAATCCTGTGGTTCAAACCAAATCGGATTTTCCATAGTGACCCTAACCATAGCATCCTGTATGAGTGACTGTGTATTATTACTCTCTATATATTTTGTTAATTTATCCTTTGCATTTGTGAGGTCTTCGTCAGCAAGACCGAGACATCCCCCTTTCTCGGTCTCTTATACTTGCACTTTAATATTCCTTTTTGATTAATAGATGATCCTTCGAGCTATTGGCTCCTTGAAGAGATTTACACATCTGAAGTTACTATTCCTGTAATCTGTGGTTATAAGGTTTTTTCAAAAATATATTTTGGACTCTGTTTTATGCTCGATTTTGGTCCGTGTAATCTTTACCAATTAATTCGTAAGCTAAGAATTTATGATACCAGTGTCCCATGACCCCATATGTGATTCCAAGATGGAAATAATGCCTCTGTTGGACATTCTCTACACTATGTAAACTTTATTGTTATTTGGGTTCGTAAATATTTACCGTGACTTCAATTTGACCTCGGATCATACGATATGATTTGTAAACCCTTTCTTGGGAATGATGTAGATTTTCTTTGATACTAAGAAAAATTCTTGTGGCTTGTGTGTTACTACAAGTGTAAATACCTTACTCATAGTTGTACAGGGATTGAAGTAGCCAATTGTTCCACTGTGTGTAAAAATACTCCAAAGTCTAAATTCAATTAAACAATTGCTTTGAGTCCTCTATTTATGTACTATTGTGCCTGAAGCTTATATATTTTTATTTTTCTTCCGTATAAATATAATAATGAGGTAGCATCCAGAGGGAAATAAAATGCCTCTGTTCGACATGCACTGTATTGTGCGAACTCCTTATCATTCAGGTTGTTAAGATCTTAAAGGGTTCTTCTTGTTTATTTACCTTCTGAAATGTTTTTGTTAAATTTACGGTTACCATAATATAATGATGGGACCCCTGATTTGCTTGTGAGGGTACCCATTAGACAATTCTTTGTCCACTCCTCCCCTTTCGAGCTTGTGGACGATTTTCCTTGTCGACGCCAATGGAAGAAAAAGGCATCTATCCCCAAATCGCAAGATAAGTAAAGTTCATGTATTAAATCTACAATGTTTTAATTTTCGTTGATTTTTTTTATAACTCTGTACTGATATTCTTGATATTTCCCTTGCAGGACTTAAAAATTCGCAGTAAACAAATCTAGGTGATGTCTTTGCTCGAAAAATCTATTCGAGTTCTGATTCTAGTGTTTTAGTTTGAAGGTTCAAATTTGGGTTTCTAGTGGTACTGGGTTCTTACCCAGGGTATTTTTGTAAAAATTTGGATCCAAAGACTCTGGCTATACAAATCGTTCTTTATTTTATGTTTTAAAAGGACACACATATTTTTCTTCAACCCAAACATATACTATTGCATATCTGAGAAGTATCTGTAATATATATTATATAACACTGAAAAAAACGTTGTTTATGGATTTACTGTGGTATAAGCGAACTGTAAATTTTATGCCTTTGCTATAGTCTTATCAATGGAAATTTACTTGAATTTCTCATGTGTTCAAGCATTGATAATATTTTCGTATATGAGTAATTAGATGTGAATGTAATTGTGAAATTCTATACAAGTAACTATATATATATAGATATAATTCTATTATTGTCCTTGTTTCCAGAATTTCATTTGGCTTTTACCACAGGTCAAAGTCCCTTATGTTAAAATCCTATACTTATATATGTATATTTACATACATGGTAATGATTATAATTTCCAAGAAATAGTTCTATTTCCTTTAGCTTGATTCCATATCCTATGTACATGTATCTTTACATAACTCAACTTTATTAACATCTAACATACACAGTAGCTTTCTTACTTTGCTCAATGAATAAAAATAAAATTGTAAAGGCTTATTCTACAATTCATTTCATTCTACCAGCTATAAATCAACACAACAATTCAACAAGAAAAATAAGTAGAGATACATATCTGAACAAAGTGTTGGGACAACAAATAGAACAACCAAGTTCCACCCAACCATAGAACAGAACAACCAAACTACTTGCTCTGTTCAGCCCCTATCTTGACCATGAATCTATGAGGGAAAAATCTAATGTTCATCTTTCGCTATAGTCCACTTCGAGATCAGAAATTCTCATTGCATCACACTTAGAAACAATGCTCATAAAAGAAAGTAATAGCCTTTCTTCAACATACTAAGCAATGTCTTGCCTCCTCCCATATGGTGTATATGCAAGAGCCTCTAATGCCTAGGTCTTTTCCCCCTTTGGGAATTTTTGCATATTTACAAATCCATGATTTTCAGGGGCTACCAATTGCCAAATTCCTCATTTTCCACTTGTAAAATTCATCCATGTGGTTGTTCAAGCCTGTTCCCAACTCATGGAGTCATGGTCAGCTAATTTCAAGCTGGTTGTTCCATTTGTCCTTCAACAATAAATATAAAACTATTTGTCTTTTACAAGTGTCATAATCAAAATGTTGGTTGGGAAAATCAAATTTTTTCTCAACCATCACAATAATTAATTACAATTAATCAAATTTCAAATTCAAAATTGCCATAAATTGAAATAATTTTCCAAATATGAATTTTCCAAAAATGGAAATAAATTCCTAAGTGCATACAAAATTTAATAATAATTTATTTTTGGGGATATTACATGTCATCATCAGAATAATTGTGGGGCAAAAGGCAGGTTACTCCCAAACCGCCAATGCATTCACTTGCAAATCGAAAGGCATTAAATGATGTGACATGTTAGTGCTCGAACATCGAAACTCTGAAGAGCCAAAGTAGATATAGACCATTGATTGAAGTGGACATGTGGTAGGATATCCTACACTCTGATGGATAACCACTTCGGAAGAAAGACGGATGTGAAAAGCCAGAACTCTCGAAGTCCCAAATCCAGAGTTCATATGGATCGTCCATCAACAAGGACACGCGGCTCCAGATCTCTCACTTCGGAGACATAGTACTCTGGAAGGTTTTGTAGAGCGATGTCCTAGGGTAATAATTACCTGAACTCCGAAAGTAATTGAGGACCGTTATCAAATCAACAAGAATCGTTGATCTTTGCAGCAGTATCTCCCAAAGTCCCGAAGTCTGGGGTTAATACAGACCGTCCGATAAGGGAGACACATGTCAACATATTGGATAGTTTGGGAATTCAGAGTTTGGGAGAATTGGAACTGTGCTAGTGTGGAAACTCCCAAATCCTGAAGTCCCGAAGCCTAAAGAGCTGAAGTGGTGGGGAATAATGACGTCCCCTGGAGGTGATGTGGACCCCGAAATTTTGAAGTGACATGGCTTGCGGATGTCACCTAGGATGACATGGACACATGGGATGTGTGCTATGTGTCAATAATGTTTGAACATGTGGGGGATTGAAATGTCATCTAGAACGTGACACATGTCACCCACCTGATTGGGCCACGTGTTCGCTTCTAGTATTTCTCCAAGTGGTGACAAATCGTGTAGTCTGGGAGAAAGTGAAGATAGAGAGTTTGAAACTCCCGAAGCCTGAAGAGATGAACAGATTCATATCCATTGATCTACAGTAGGAAACACGTTGGCAGATCGTGAACTCCGGGTAAAAGCGTTCTCGGAGGAAACAAACTGGGGAAGTTGAGACTTCTGAAGGCCGAAGTCCCAAAGTGGACTAGAGCCGTTGAAATGAGGTGTAAGTATGGCATTTAATCTAGAACTTTGGGTGCATATTACTATGGGGCAAAGAGGATGTTGAAAGTTGAGACTCCTGAAGCGTGGAGTCCCAAAATAGATCTCTATCGTGGATTGTGAAAGAGGACGAGGACCGTTGATCCATTCCTGGTTGAAGGTTCCGAAGCCCCAAAGCTATGGATAAGTGATTTTTTATATAAGGACAGGGACATAAATGTGGTCACATGAATTTGATAACTGAAGGAAGAAGGGATAATAACCAAATTATTGTTTTCAAGACATAAAAGTGCCAGGGAAGGATTTAGCCATGGTTTCGAGTCATGGTCACCTAGGAGGGTAGTTTGAAAGAAGCGTTTGTGAAGAATTTAATTATGTATCAACCAAAGGATAGAATATATGTGTTGTATGATGAATATTGACACATATATGTCCTTCATGAATTGAGAATAATAAAAATAAATGACCTGTAACATGGTTTGACAATTTTTTTTTATCATATGCATAATTCTAACAAAATGGTCGCTTGCACATTTTGTAGAATTAAGGGGTTTAGACACATCATCTCAGAATGTATATTGAATAAATGGAAGAAGGTGAGGGAGCCTCCATCCATTATAAGGAGGTCGAAGGAAAAAATACCAGAGTTGGTAATGCAGAGACAGAGTCCAATGGACGCAAGGAAAAATGAGAGCAAGAAACATTAATAGGAACTGTAAGAAGCCTGGAAATAGAAGTGAAGAGATAAAAAGAAGACAATGATAGAATAATGAGAGAGAAAAGTCAGATAAATTCTCGAGTACTGCAGAGATTAAATCGGTTGTAGAGGGAAACGAAGAAGGTATCAAACTAAAAGCAAGAGGAATAAGGTAGGTTTTGTGAAGGAAGAGAGGATCGTGGAAGAGTTGGTTATTCAATAAGTGCCAACATAACTCATAGACACCACTCACCTCCTTAATCAGAAAGAAAGTTTTATGCATCAGAAGATCACGAAAGAAGTCTGGAGGTGTCTCATGTTAGGCACCAGAGAAGGAGATAAGAGGTGGATAGTTTGCAAGGAGAGATGAGGAAGATTAAGCCACCCTCCTTTGATGGTAAAAGAGAAAGGGAAGATGACGTTGAAGTATGGTTTCTTGGACTCATGAGATATTTTTAGTTGGATAACTATTCATCAAAACTGGAGGCCAAGATTGCCACCTACCATTTACACAGGAAAGTTTCAATGTGGTGGGATAAATTGAAGCAAGTTGAATATATTAATGAGAGTAGGATCACTTGGAAGAAGTTCAAGAAGTACTTCAAGAAGGAGTACCTCTCAGAGCATTTATATGACAAGAAAATGAAGGAGTTCTTTGAAATCAGGATGGGAAGCATGACTATGGAAGAATATGAGAATAAATTCTTGGGATTGTTAAAATATGTTGGGTTTATAAGCAATGAAAAGGTAAAGATACAAAGGTTTTTGAGTGGACTTCCATCCTTTTATAAAGAAAATATTAAGTATGATGAGCCCAAGAGCTTGACTAAGGCCATCAGGAAGGCTAAATACATGTATGAGGAAGGACAGGGAAGAGAATCCCTGCAAAAATCATGGAAGGATAAGAGGAAGGATAAGTCTGATCAAAGGAGGAAAGGATTCAAACCTCCATTCAATAGGAATGATCCTAATATAAATCATCAAGATCAGTATGCTAAGGGTGAATCCAAGAAATAAGACTCCTTGGGAAAAAGAGGAAGACCACCTATCCAATGTTGGGGATGCAAAGAAGATCACCTATACAAGAATTGCCCACAAATAAAGGACATAGTGAATATTGTGCACAACGTCCAAGAGGATACAATAGTCGAAGATATGGAAATAATCTATGAAGCCTTAGATGATCGAAAAGCAGATTACCAGTCCAATATGATCGAGGTGGAAGGTAAGATAATAAATCAGCATTTTTCTATTTTAATTGATTCAGGAGAAATTCATTGTTACATTGATCCTAAAATAGTGGATAGATTACATTTGGAGAAAAGTAAAATTGGAAAATCAAGTTTGGTTCAACTAGCCACTGGAACCAAAAGGAGAATCCATGATATGGTCAGAGGATGTTCCATAAGTTGTAATGGTGTGAATACAAATTCTGATCCAAATATCATACCATTGGGGTCTTATGATATTCTAATTGGAATGGATTGGTTGGACAAGCAACATGCTATCCTAGATTGTCATAGAAAGACATTTACATGTCTTGATGGAGATGGAAAACAAAGCACTATGAAAGGAGTTCCAAGACCCATCTCTATAAGGGAGATTTCATCCTTACAATAGAAGACATGTTTTAGGAAAGGATGTCAATTGTACGCAACTCATGTGGAAGAGACAAAAAGTACAAAAGGGCCAAGCCTTGAGGATTTCTTGGTACTACAGGAATTTGAAGATGCATTCCAAGAAATACCAGGGTTGCCACAGAGAAGGGATATATATTTCTCAATTGATTTAGTGCCAGGAGCTACCCCGATGCCAAAAACACCTTACAGAATGAGCACCCCAAAGTTAAAAGAATTACAAATGTAGTTGGAAGAATTGTTGAAGAAAGGGTACATACGTCCAAGTGTTTCACCTTGGGGAGCACCAGTACTTTATGTCAATAATAAGGATGGAATCTTGAGGTTGTGTATTGACTTTCAAAAACTGAATAAGTATACTATAAATAACAAGTATCCACTACCCATAATTGATGACCTCTTTGATCATCTAAGAGGAACAAATATATTTTCAAATATTGACCTGAGCTCAGGATACCATCATGTAAGAATCAAGGAAGAATACATTCATAAGACAACTTTTAGGACTAGATATGGGCATTATCAATTTGTAGTGGTCCCATTTGGACTGACCAATGCACCAACTGTCTTTATGTTCTTAATGAATGGCATATTCATAAATTATTTGGATATGTTTTTCATAGTGTTCTTGGATGACATACTTATCTATTTTCAGTCTGAAGAGGAGCATGGACATCATTTAAGAATGGCGTTGTAAGTGTTGAGAGAACATTAATTGTATGCCAAGCTGAGTAAGTGTTATTTTTATCAAAAGCAGGTCCATTACTTGGGACACATTATTTTAGATCAAGGCATATCAGTAGATATAGAGAAGATCAAGGACATTAGAGGATGGCCAACACCTAGAAATGTGTTAGAAGTTAGATATTTTATGGGATTAGTTCGTTACTACAGAATGTTCATAGTAGGGTTCTCCAAGATTTCTCAACCCATCACTTCTTTGAAAAAGAAGTGAACTAAATTTGAATGGACACCTAAGTGTGAATATAATTTTAATATGTTGAAGGAATTACTTACTAGTGCACCTATGTTAAAGATTGCCGACCCAAATGAAATTTTTGTGGTATGTACATATGCATGTAAGGAAGGACTTGGGGGAGTCCTCATGCAAAATGGAAATGTCACTAGTTATGAGTCCATAAATATTAAGGAGAATGAGAGGAACTATGCCATACATGACTTGGAGCTTGCTGTCATTTTCCATGCCTTGAGGAAGTGGAGGCATTATCTCATGTGGAAGAGATTTGAATTAAGGATAGACCACATTGGCTTGAAGTATATTTTTGAGAAACCAACCTTGAATTCCAGGGAAACAAGATGGATGGAATTTTTAAGTGAATATGACCTCGATATCAAGCATATCAAAGTAAAAGAGAATAAAGTTGTCGATGCACTTAGTATAAGAGTGCATCTCATGCATGCTATTGTTGTCAGTATGCACCAGTCAGACTTGAAGAGAAGAATTTTAGATAGTCTTGCTACAGACCAGCATTACCTATAGGTAAAGGAAATCTTACAACAAGGAGATGTACAATGAAAAATAAAGGAGTATGAGGAAAAGGAAGATGGATTACTCATGCATAAGAATATAATCTATGTTCCTAGTTTTAGAGAACTAAGGAATTTGGTATTGAAGGAAATGCATGAGATTCCTTATGCTGGACATCCCGGTTACCAGTAAATGATTACAACAATAAGAAGCCAATTATTTTGGATGGGAATGAAAAGGATGTTTCGGATTACATCGCTTGATGTATAGAATGTCAGAAGGTGATGGTTGAGCATAGGAAACCAATGGGTTTGCTGCAACCATTACCAATCCTAGAGAAGAAATGGGAAATGATAACCATTGATTTCATAACTAAATTACCCATGAAAACAAGACAACATGATTCAATCATGGTGGTAGTCAACAAATTAACAAAGTCTTCTCATTTTGTTCCTGTAAAAACAACACATACAGATGTTAATATTGCAGAAATTTATATGAGAGAGATAGCTAGGTCGCATGGGATACCTAGGAAAATTGTCTCGGACAAAGATACAAAGTTTAACTCCAATTTATGGAGGGGATTGTTAAATTATTTGGTACAAATCTAAACTTCAACAAAACATACCATCCCCAGTCAGATGGAAAAACAGAGAGGGTCAACCAAATAATTGAAGATATGTTGAGAATGTATGTGATGGATAAGCCATCTAAGTGGGAAGATTACTTACACTTGGTTGAGTTCACATAAAATAATGGGTATCAAGCTTCATTGAGAATGAGCCCATTTGAAGCCTTGTACGGTAGGAAATGAAATACTCCAATGACCTGGGAAAACCCAACAGATAGAGTGGTACTTGGGTCAGAGTTTCTCAAGGATATGGAAGACTAGATAGTTAAGATCAAGTAGAATTTAAAGGCATCTCAAGATGGACATATAGTTTATGCAGATAAGAACAAGACAGCTAGAGAATTTAAAGTAGAGGAGCATGTGCTTTTGAAAGTGAATCCCAAGAAAATCTCTTTGAAATTGGGTAGTTGTACAAAGATGGCAGCCAGATTTTGTGGTCCATTTGATATTTTGGACATATTAGGGCCAGTTGCATACATGCTTGCATTGCCTCCTTCCATGAATGTGCATAATGTATTTCATGTCTATTTACTAAAGAAATATGTACATGATACTAACCATGTTATTGATTGGAATTTGATTCAGGTAGAGACAGAGGGAGACTTTTAGGTTCACCTAATGCGGGTATTGGACATACAGGTCAAAATTCTCCGAAATCGAGTTATAGAGCTGGTAAAAGTTTACTGAACATGCTACGGTCCTAAATATGCTACATAGGAGTATGAATATTCCATGCGGGTAGAGTACCCTCAACATTTTGAATAAAATTTGAGATTTTGATCTCTATTTTGTATATGCACTGAGGAAAGTGCCAAAATAAGGAGGAGGGGATGTACACCCTAGGTTTTGAAACCCCATTTTAAATAATGTATTTTTACAATGATGAGAGGCCAGAGCTCCCAAAAAATTATTGAAAGGCCTGTGTGCCCCCAAAAATGTAATGTTTGATCATTATTAATAATAAGTACATCGTTGGCTATTAGACGGACAAGGACTAGAGTTATAGGGGGGCTATGATTCCACAAGAGAGGGGGCTTGAGGGGATGAATGTTTATTTCCTATTTTAATCACCCTTTTGTCTAAGGGAGTGGGTCATTTACAAGAGATTCTTGTGGGAGACCAGGAGGTTCTTGATTCGCCACAAAATACTTAAACCCGCCCCTGGACTATTGGGAGGGGTTGGATGATAGCTCATTCACTTATTTTATCATTCACTCCTTCATCCATTAATGAGTTCATTCACTTTCTCACTCGTTCATTCATCCGATCGTTACCTATCACTCATTGATCCATCCTCATTAATGTCTTGGCTTGGGAAATGGAAATGAATCGTCAAAGAGTAGACAATATATTATTGCATGTAGTGGTTGTTGGTGCATTCCAGCCATGAATGGAGGCTTGCATGTCTAAGGTGCGTTGGACTATGGCCAACTTTGTTCACAATTGTGAACCATGAGAGTTGTAGCATTGATATTCTGGACCAGCTACGTTGGAGCCCAGAGAAGGATAAGGACTGCTTGAGGGACTACGTGGCAGAGAAGGGTGGAGGTCCATTCTCCTGGGTGGTGTAGGTTGGGTAGAAGAGAGATGGGTACTTGGATTGTTGTGAGTGTTGGGAAATCCTGTGAGATTTTGAGTGATGACTAGTTCGGGAAGCCAAGTAACACTCTGGAACCGTCCTTGTGGATTCATAGATCTGGCTCGAGGGCGACATTGTTGTTGAGATTTGGAACAATAATGTCTACAGTTGGGTGGAACATCCTTGGTATGTAGCCAGTTGGTGTCATCCTTTATAAAGATAATTGATATCTGTTATGGTATTAATTATCTGTATATGAATGTATTCCACTATGTATTTATTTATCATATGATTGAATCTTTAGAGTATGCATGATTGCTGGCTATTGTTGTGCATGTCATTAAATATTTTATTTTATGCGTCCTTATTATTTTAAAAGGTATCGGTAAGAGAAAGAAGTCCAAGGGAGGGCTTGAAGGTGGCATACCCTGGCCTGTGGGTGGTCGGGGTGTGCTACATAGAAGCATACGAAAAATATTTCATTTAAAAACATAAATCATGATAACCTATAGGAATTAAATTGATAAAGTGAAAGGATTAATAAATTGAAATGGATACCCACATAAACAGATTTTTAATAACCAACGAATAGTACTTGGAAGGAGGGATTAAATATCTTACATATGGCCAAAAATACTGTGAGATAATCATATTAAACAGAGTCCCTTTATTACACAGGCAGACCAACGAATCTTAAGAAAATTCTACAAGTATTATTCCAAAGAGAGTGTACAAGGGAAAACCCATATTGCAATGAATTAATCAAATAGAGAATAATTATTCAATACAGAGTGAGCTCCAACAGATGTAAACGATAACAAAATACACATAAATTTAACAAGAAGTTAAAGTGGGATATGACTCTATGTGAGTCTATTCTTTTATGCACAAGGAATGGTTTAAAACAATGTGGGCCCAGCCCCATAGAGACAAGGTATCCCATACATGCAAGTTAGAGGCCCCTTCATTATTGAGTTCAGGAATCATATTTCTAAAATCAAACAAGGTTCTACATTGGGTCTCTGTCGACTGGTCACAAGGTTTTAGTAAGTAACCAAACAACTTTGTCCTCCCAACAAAGACACGCTTTGTTCTCTCAAATCAATGAACTAAATCCTATTTTGAAGAACATCCTTACATTTCTACAATCGAGAGTTTTTTTACAGAGTATTTAGTACAGAATGCATGTTAAACACAATTGTGGTTGAATGAAACGATGGGCATGAGACTAATCAATAATTTGAATTAAACATTTTCCATTACTCAATGAATTTATCACTTATATAGTGAGCTTCCAGACCAAAACATTTATACAGTAAGTCATACTTAAAGGAACACGGGGTTACAACGCTATAAAGACCCAAAAACAAACCAAAAATTACAAGGGTTTAGGGTTTTTCAACCACGAGCGAACTGAGAATAACCTGGAGGTTTATGGTGTGGAAGACCGGGAGTTTTGTAAGGGAATCACATAACCCGAGCAGGGTGTTGGAATGTGTAAAGGACCCTGGAAAAACATAGAAACATTATAACAGAATGAGATATGGAACAAAATGTCAAAACAACAGAACATGACTTGGAAACTTACACAATGAGCCCTTCAACACAATATCGACATAACATAGACTGGGGTATCAAAATACAATATACAG